>CM077188.1:3441457-3558957 GCA_039654105.1 Coreius guichenoti | reverse complement strand
GTGACAAAGTTGTTAGAACGATTTAAACTGATAACTTGGGAGTTTATGAATCTTTTTGACCATCACTAAAAAAAAATAAAAAAGTAATTTGTTCCTAAATCAATCTACATTGATTGTACTGTTTTGTCTGTGTGTGTATTTGGTATACACAATAGAAAGTTTACTTCCCCCTCATTACAATTAATACAGACTTCAACCTCAGAATTATTTATTATGCTCTGGCGCAGTAAATTCAGCAGCTCAGCATTGTGTGACACTATCTTTTCTTTATATTATGGATCAGCTGCACAAACCAATTTCTTTGTTACGATCTGTTTTGGTGTATTGGCCACGTTCTTCTCATCATCATCATTTACTGTTGTGCAGAATGGCCCTCTAGTGGTGTTAATGCATTCTTACAGTGCAATTGCAGCACTGCAGTGCTCAGATTTGTGTTGTATATTAATCTAGAATTTGCTGAGACTTATAGCATTTGCTGAAACTTTTTTTTGTGTTTGTGTTTTTCAGAGGTCCTGTAAGGTGAGAGACAGACGTGTCGGTTGACAGGAGAGAGAGAGAGAGAGACCCCTTGGCAGTCTGGCCACACCCCCCACTCTCCCGTTCCCCATGTATCCAGAATCGACCACAGACTCTCCCGCCCGCCTCTCTCTCAGACAGACAGGCTCCCCGGGCATGGTCTACAGGTCTGTATGCACTCTCACACACACGCATTCACACCTAAACAGCTGCTCTGAAGGAACATCATTAATTTATGCTCATTTGAGTTTTAATTTATTTTTTGACTCCATCCTCGCTGCATAAAACATAAACTCAAGGTCTGGAAAATTAGCAAAAACTGTTTGATGAATAACAGTTTATTAGCACTTTTTATATTTTTACACAAGGAATCTTTTGTTAAATTACACCACTGTTCAAAGGTTTGGGGTTGGTATGAAATTGTTTTTTTTTTTTTTTTTTTTTTTTTTTTTTTTTTTTAAATGTGTTTAAAAGACGTCTATTGTGCTCACCAAGGCTGCATTAATTTGATTGTAATTTGATTGTATAATATAGTTACAAATTAAAACAACTGTTTTTTGTTTTAATATTTTTTTTAAATAATTCCTGTGATCAAAGCTGAATTTTCAGCATCATTACTCCAGTCTTCAGTGTCACATGATCCTTCAGAAATCATTCTAATATGATGATTTGCTGCTCAAGAAACATTTCTGATTATTATCAATGTTGAAAACAGTTGCTGTTTAATATTTTTTTTTTATAATTTTTTTCAGGATTCTTTGATGAATAGAAAGTTCAAAAGAACAGCATTTGTTTGAAATAGAAATGATCTGTGACAATATACATTTCTTTACTGTCACTTTTAAGAAATTGTATGCGTCTTTGCTGAATAAAAGCATCAATTTCTTTTAAAAACAAAAAAATCTTTCTGACCCCATACTTTTGAACAGTAGTGTAAATTTCATGGCTGTAAAGCATGACCAAGGGCTTTCAGCGTTGGAGTTTTTAAATTAGCCTAATAAGTATCCCTGTGTTAGATGATATTTAAACAAACTTCCTGCACTTCATCAGGTTTATTTAAGTACATAAAATTCAAAGAGTTCTACTTGTTTTATTCAGGAGAATTTGCAAGTCACTGGAGCTTCAGACTCTCTCAGAAACTCTGTGTGACTGTGTAGGACGCTCTGAGAAGTGTGACACAGATATACACAACAGACTCACACATGCATAATGTGTGATTAGCTCAAAGTTTTAGAGAGCAGAGAGTGAGAGTGTGAAAGAGCCACACTGCAAAAGCACCTACTAATTTTAAATAACAGGTTTAAAGGGATGGTTCACCCAAAAATGAAAATTAGCTCATGATTTACTCTCCCTCAAGTCATCCTAGGTGTATATGACATTCTTCTTTCAGACGGACACAATCGGAGTTATATTAAAAAATGTCCTGGCTCTTCCAAGCTTTATAATGGCAGTGAATGGCTGTTTCTGTTTTGAAGTCCATAAAAGTGCATCTATCCATCATAAAGGTGCTCCACACGGCTCCGGGGGTTAATAAAGGCCTTCTGAAGCGAAGCCATGCGTTTGTGTGAGAAAAATCTCCGTATTTAAAACTTTACAAACTGTAATCTCTAACTTCCGCTGACTGTCGTACGTGCGTTCACGAGAGACTGGCGTTAGAGATTACAGTTTTTAAAGTTTTAAATATGGATAATTTTCTTATCTTGGATAACAATCGCTTTAGAAGGCATTTATAAACCCCCCGGAGCCATGTGGATCACGTTTATGATGGATGGATGCACTTTTATGGACTTCAAAACAAACAGCCATTCACTGCCATTATAAAGCTTGGATTAGCCAGGACATTTTTTAATATAACTCTGATTGTATTCGTCTGTAATGTCATATACACCTAGGATGACTTGAGGGTGAGTAAATCATGGGCTAATCTTCAGTTTTGGGTGAACTATCCCTTTAACAGTTATCATGTGAACTACCAAGTCAATTCTTATATTGCCGCTGTACTGATAATCTTACGTCACCAGCCACATTAGTTGTATTACAGTGATAATTTTTAGAAAGTTGCATTTGCACCATTCAAAATCTGCTTTATCCCTGCTGCAGGGTCTGTGTATATGCGATTAATTATGTTCGTCTAGCATACTGAGTTATTCCGGCTGCAGTTCTGCTGGGCTTCCCAGGAGAAAGGGCGAGAGTGGTCAAGTGCTTTGCATAATGCCCAGCAGACCACTTAATCAGAGCCCTGACTTCATTTCACCATTCTGGAAAGTTCCTGATGAATTTGCTCTGATCTTCCGTGACTCCTAGTGTTTTCATTCCCCTCAGGCTTTGCCAGCTGTTCTGGTTTTGAACAGCAGGTGGCGCTGCAAGTTTGTTTCCACCTCGTGTAATTTCAAGCATTCATTAAACTTTAAAGCTGCAGTCTTTTTAAAGTTTTTGACCACACAAAATCAGAATTCCGAATTAGAGTGTTCTGTCTTTTTCTTTGCCAAAAAAGAAAATTAGTTAATGCAAATCATTTTTTTATAGTTTTTACTTTGCAGTAATTAGGGATGCACCGAAATGAAAATTCTGGGCCGAAACCGAAAATTCTGGATACACTTGGCCGAAAGCCGAAACAGAAAATTACTTTTTTAAAATAATTATTCATTTATTTTAAGTTAGTTTTTTGTATAATTGTATTATTATTATTATTATTATTATTATTATTATTATTATTATTATTATTAGATGTTTTAATTAAATTCAATAATTTTACTGAATCTGAATTTAAAAAATACAAGCCAATAAAATAAAATAACCACTTTTATTTAAAGTAACACACAATAATTAGACAGAAAATAGGCCTATATTCAAATAATATTAAATATCAATATATTAATATTAGTGCTGGGGAAAAATTAATCGCATCCAAAAATATTGTTTAAAAATGATGTGTTTACATAATATATGTGTGTGTACTGTGTATAATTATTATGTATGTAGAAATACACACACATGCATGTATATATTTAAGAAAAATGTTATATTTTTATAAAGAAATTTTATATATATATATATGAGAGGGTAGCGTCATTTTACCTCAGCACGGCTATACCATACCATATTACAGCACAGCAGGGCTAGTGCAAACAGAAACACGTCTAGAGAAATGTCATGTCTGCACGCGGCGCACACGGAGCGGAACACGGAGCAGTCGTTTCGAAGCTGTGCATCTTCGGAAGCGGAGCCACTCGGAAAGTTACAAAACATGCTGCGAGAGAGTGAAACCTGATCGCCGAACACGGATGGGCGGGGCGGCTTATTTTCTGCCTTTTTTCTCTTTCGGCCAAAAACCGAAAATGCCATTTTCGGCGGCCGAAATTTCGGTGCCCTCCTAGCAATAATCATTCAGCTTTCCAATTTTAAATAATTATTCTCAATAATTCTTAGAATTTTGACAAACCTAATGTTTACTAGCTAGAAAACAATACTGTAAAATCAGCAGAATGTGTTGCATGTTAATTTTAAGGCCATCTGTATGCAAACATACTCATAAACATACAATCCACTTTTAGAAAATGGAGCAAATATATTGATTACTCATGTTGCACTGATTGAAAAAAAATTAGGACTTTTTAGTCTTAAATTTAGGGGGAAATTCAATAATGGTTTTTGGATTTATCTTTTAAATGTCAGGTTTTTGCTGAATTACAAAAAATAGCATTGTGTTTTAATGTTGTGGTGTTCTTATTTTGACGCCTGGCCATATAGTTCTTTCATTTTATTGTTTTCTTTGGCTGTTCTTCTCTATTTCTTTCTTTATTCACTTAGTCATCAGTGTTGAATCCATTTCTCTGAGCTCATGTTCACAGGTCACTGCTAAAGCTGATACTGCACTTGCGTAGATGTGCACGTGCGTGTGTTTGTTTAATGGCCTCTCACTGTTCTTTCCCCTTTTGCCTGTAAGACTAAGCTTTCTTTTCGGTCTTGTCTATCTCTCTCTCTCTCTCTCTCTCTCTCTCTCTTTCTCTTTCATGCTACCCTCAGTGCGAGATACGGGAGCCCAAAACGGCAGCTGCAGTTTTACAGGTACCTCTTTGTTTGCTGATTAATTAGCCATGGCCATCTGATACTGCATTCGTTTTCATCTGTTTTGGAAAGCACTTTCAAGTCATGGGTTCATTCTTAGTTTAGCTGCTCCTGATGCCGGTGTGATTATGTCATTATATTTCTGAAAGCGTAAGGGAATTATGTTCATAGTACACGTGATTACGATGTTATTTGCTTGTATTGGTTAACAGCGGATAAATAATAAATGCGACATGCATTGTAGATTTACAATGAGATGAATTGACTAACTGGTGCTTAATGTTGTTGTATAACTTGTAAAAAGGGGTAGTTTACATACAGTGGGAACATCTAATCTCACTTGTAATCTGTGCGTGTTGTATACCGGTCTACAGTACAGTGGTGTGTGTCAGAATAACGCTCACAAAGCGTTATTTTTCCCTAACACTAAGCTCTTAGATTTCATTTCACTCCATGTAGAATTAAAACAGTGTTGCAGGTAAGTCATGGTGTTCAGGTTTCCTTGGCTGTGGAACACTTCTGAAACTCAAAGCATGACACACACGAGCCCAGAGAAGCAGTGAATGTTCAGTAATCTCATATGAGGAATCGTATTTCCTCCCAAATTCACACTTGGTTAGATATTTATGCTGGTGCGTGTTTTTAAATATTGGCTTTCCCAACACTCGTAGAGTGTGGTCATTTATTCTGTGCACATTACAGGCAGTGTTATTTGGTTAATTAATTCTTAGGTTCAAAAATAAGAGAATTCATGTTCTGTGAATTATTTTCATCTTAAAGGTGTTTTTTTTTTTTCCAGCAATATTGATTAACTAGATTTTTAAAATATAATTTGTTTGCAAAAAAATTAAAACTGGTTAAAGCAAATAATGTATTAGTTTTTTTATTATTATTATTATAATAAAATAACAATAGCTGGAAATCATTCAGCTTTCCATAAAAGCTATTAATTCATGCACCAATTTTAATTAATTCTTCCTAGTAATTCTTGCAATTTGGCAAAACCTAATGTTAACTAGCAAGAAAACAGGACTGTAAAATCAGCAGAACACAACCGTGTTCAATACATCACAGAATATCAAATGTTTATGTTTGCAAGGCATAAAAACACATTTACATCATTAGCGAACATGTTATATGGTGACATATAAGAAATAAGGGTTTGACAGTACATCGATATAGATCGATACGTCGATTCAATGTAAAAAATCGATACCATTTATAAATTTAAGACCTTTGTTTTCACACACTCTACATTTTCATGCAATGTCAGTTTATGCATTATCGCCAATGCATGCATTCTCGTTTAAACTACCTTTTAGCGCTCATGAAAGACGCTCGGGAGTCGGGACAGTCACCGTCCGATTGGGTGCTGAATCGTCACTAAAGTTTGTCAGTTGCTCGTATTTAAAGCCTTGCAGAAATAACACGAAAGAGAAGCGCACACACACAGATTGCCCCATCGCAGACAGCGCACAAATAGGCCACTGAATTGAGTCTTCTTTTACTTATTTTTGTGCTTCAATAGATAAAGGTCTATGATTTTGCATAAAAGGACTTTGCTAGAGTTTATTGCTGTTTCTAAATCATGTTACTTTCTCCCAGGTGTCTATTAGATCACAACTGGAGTAGAGAGCACTAATAAACTCAATAAACTGGGATGCGCATAAGTGCTTTGCACCGCTATGTATTGCAGCCTTTTATACTATAATACTTTTGCGCAATGAAAGAATATTAATAGTCTGTCTTGTTCTGTCCTATCTAGGGCTGCACGATAAATCGCAATTTACATGAAATCGCGATTATGAAATCGCAAAGGCTGCGATTTATCTTTTATGCGCAGTTTGTCAGTGCAGGACGGCTCTGTGATCAGTAGCAAATGCTACTTCATCTGAAATCACTGCGAGTTTGAGTCGCTTATAACGTGCATTTGAAAAAGGAACACGTGTCAAACATCTTTCCAAGCATGAGAAGCATTTAGTCATGTTTAATCAATCAAAGCGTTTCAATCTGTTTATTCAGCTCACCGATAGGGATTTCCAATGACGTGTGCTATCGTACTTCTGCGGCACATATTTGGAGTACCCTGCGAGAGCGCCTTCTGGCTTGCAGATGGAGCAGCATTTACTGATCACAGCCGTGCTGCACTGAGAAGCTGCGCATGCAATAATCGCAGCCTTTGCCAAATCACGTGCGGTTTTGTGATTTATTGTGCAGCCCTAGACCTATCTATCATTTGTTGTTGCCTCATTAAAAAGCTGCCTCATTTCACACTAATTCACTAAATTAGTTTGCATGTTAGAAAAGCAAACTATTGCAAAACCACATAGGGAGGAGCATGTATACATAAAACTGTCAAGCCTTTGAACAAGCTGTATGATCACGATAATGGAGTAGATTTTTTTTTTTTTTTTTTGTTGCATATGCAACATCCTCCCTGCTGATGGCACAAGCTCACCTGAAAGCAACTGTTTTATGCAGCAGCTGCTTTTAGCGGTCAGATTGAACGCATCCCTTTTACCCTCATCTGCAGTGCACTTTTCTTCCTGTTTTAGTGAGGGATCATATTTTTATGGGTTGAAAAAAAAGGAGTTGTGCTGATGGGTTCTTAAAACCCCTGACTCCGTAGCTCTGAGGCTAATGAGCTCTCTATTGAATTTTGTTTTCACAGCCTTGCACATTTTTGTCCTTTTAAGCTCAAAGTCTTTTAACGTCGCACCACCCAGATGCGCTTGACAGGAATCGATCACCATGTTTCACCCTAACACAAAGATGGTAAAGGAAGATTACCTCATTTCAATCATTATTGTAGTGTGTTAATGGTTTCTTGTTTTTTAGGTTTTAATTGTGTTGTGATCTTATTTCTTTTGCTCTTTGAATGTGTATAGCACTCCTACACAATTAACGCACATAGTACTGTATGAGGATAATATTGTGATTTAGTTCTTATCTGAGAACTGAGATTGCATAACAGATTCAGTAAGTAAACTGGCTGTAACAGTGTGCTCTGTGGGATTTACTGCAGTCCTCCCTTTTAAATGGCACACCCCTCATTGCAGCACACACTGGAATAATGCAGTGACTTCAATGCAGTGTTTTGAGGTCTGACAAATACCAATTTGAAGGTACACTACATATGAGGGATCTTAAACTAAGAATGAGCAATTTTTAACAGCATTTATTAATCTAGGTTAATGTTAATTTCTAAATATAATTCATTATTAGTTGATGTTCATTTATACACCTTGAAATGTTAAAAATACATTAATATTAGGGCTGTCGATGTAACGCGTTAATTAGATTAATTAGTTACGGTAAAAAATAACGCGTTAAAATTAACGCATTTAACGCACATGCCCCGCCCCAGACCTACTTAGGTTATCTTACATTTCATACAGTAGGTTGATGAAGAATATGATGCAGGGCAACAACTCACTGTGTGATGAAGCCTATAGAATAGAGTTATATTGTCTCTAAAATTCAAGATATGGTGCAAAAATTGCCGTTTGAGTTTTAGTCTAGGGTGTTTTTACACTGGGCACGTTTGTTGTGGTCCGCCTGCGTCAGAGCGCCGGTGCTATGCGCGAATACACTGCAGGCTCACTCTCACTCGTATCCAAGGTAAATCATCAACACTATCACCCCTTACATGTGTTTTTTTTTTTTAACTAATTACATCGTCATCTGATAAACACATGCGCAGGTTACTTTTCTTGCGCACCCGAGTCTGTGTTGCTTTTCACATTCGCGTGAATAGCGGCACAGTTTGAGCGCAAGTTGCGGAAACGAACTCAGACCACCTCCTTCAGGCAGTTTCGAATGCGATATCACACAAGTTCTGTTTTTCTGTCCAGAATAGCACGAGTGCAAATGCGATACTGATCTCATACAACAGTTTAATAAAATAAATAAGTTAATATTTGTGTTGTTTTAGACAACATTGTGTTGTTTTTAGTCTGTTTTGCTCAGTTTTGCCAATGGAAATATAAAGACAAAGCAGAACTGTTCGTCTCCAATTCCGAGCAATAAAGAGAACCATTTATTTCACTTCTGAATGAACGAATTGAATGAATGAATGAATGAATGACTCAATTAGACATTTACCGCCATCTACTGGCAGTTTCTTATTTAGAGTATAATTTCATATTTTATATTAATAAAAACAAACATTAAAGGTATAGTTTACCCAAAAATATTTATTTCTGAAGCTTTTTGTAATGTCTATTTGAAATTTTTTTTTTTTTTTTTTTTAAACACAATAATGACTTTAAATGATATTTTGGGAGTAATTTCTCAGCCAAATTTGATGTGCGATTTAATTAGATTAATTAATCACCACATTGTGTAATTTAATTAGATTTAAAAATTAATATCTAATTAATATATGTCCAAATTAACTTAAAAGTATTTGTTTTTTGTTAACTAAATGTTATGTTAATATATAGAAACTTTCTATAAAGCCTTTAAAAAAAACTAAACACTGCAATCTGAGCATAGCACTACCTCTCTGGAAACAGTGAGAAAAACAAAAACATAAAGTCCAGGTAAGTCCAAGTCAATGCAAAGACAATACTGCATTTCTAGTAAAAGATGTACGTTGGCATATATCTGCATATAATGTGGAAGACTCGTTTAGTTAACAAGTCAGTATTTTAGCTCTTTACGAGTATTGAACCCGGTGATTTCCGGTAAGGGAGCTTCATTGATTTTTAGGATGAATTTTTTAACATTGGTTGTTGAACTTTTCACTTTGATTTAGGCCATTAAAGATGGATGTGCAAGTATCGTTTCATGTGTAGGGGTCAGAGTTTAAGTGTCTAAAGGCTTTCATATGTGTGGTTTGATGGTCGTTTTACTTTTTGTAGAATTTTTTTATTTTTTTATTTTTTTTTTTTATTTTTTTTTTATTTTTTTTTTTTTGTCTGCTATTGTGCTACTGTGTGTTATACTTAAGAGATTTGGTATCTTGACACCATTTCTGACACCAATTTCATCATTCAAATGAGTCACTGGAGAGCCATTTGGACTGATGTTTTTTTTATGTTCCTTATAGGGGTGTAATGGTACACAATGGTTCGGTACGTACCTCGGTTTTGAAGTCACGGGTACAGCAGGGGAGATAAAACTAAATATAAAATTGTTTTTTTTATTTATTTTTATTTTTTTTATTAAACAGTGATTTACTGAACAAATTGTGTCTGTCCTTAAATAAATTCAATTATAACTAAAAGATTCTTAAAGATAAAAAAAAATGAGCTTTGCTAATGCTGTAAACTAGGAGCCCTTACTTGCACATTACTATAATATTAAAGCTTAACAACAGAGCCCAAACTATTAGCCTAAATTCAGTTGCTATTTATTTTTAGATATAATAATCTACATTCAAATAACACATTGTATGCAAACGTAAACTTCACATAAGGCAGTTTTTGCATTAACTTCTAAATCTAATTATAAAATTGTTTTTTCTCCAATTCGTTGTTGAAATATCACTTATACACAGTGGCTGTCATTTTCATGACAGATTTATTTAAACATACATTAAATAATCAAGACATCACTAGCAGGTTAAGTAGAATATAATGAATATATATATATATATATATAGGCTAATATAGTGCATATATTTAGCGAAAGAGTTGATTTCTTTAGTGAAGTAACAGCTGTGGACTCTGAATGACTTCTGAGGTAAATGTGATGCTACGTGACATTGTTTACAAGCTGTTTTATTGACGTCTTTCCACTGTTGAAACACTTATTGAGCGATTACACGACATATGATATGTTTCAGTAAGTTGTAATGTATCCTCAACATACCTTCAGAAGATGTTAATTCATGTTTATTCTTTAGGATGAGATGATCGCGTTCACTCGCGCCGCCGCTTGAACTGACTCGCCTATACAGTGATCTGTCACGTCACATTAAAGAGTGTCAAAACGGCATTTATCATTTGAATTTTATGATAAAATGGACAGAATATTTAATATGTTTGTGTGGGAACTCGGATTTGAAGGATGTTCTGCGCGTAAAACTGTTAACTGTTAAAGATTGCATTCGGTACACATGTGCACCGTACCGGAAGTCCTGTACCGAAACGGTTCGATATGAGTACATGTACCGTTTCACCCCTAGATTAGTTCTTTTTCTGTAAAATTTAATGTTGAATATTTATACTTGGCATATTTATTTTTGCTCAAATGTGTTGATTTTGATTTAGATTTTGACACTGATAAGGCTGTCTCTGTGTTTTTCTGAAGATCCACAAGCTTACACAGGCCTTATTAGTGCACTAAAATGCCTTTATCTATTATCTCGTGTGGAACAACAATCAAAAGCTTTTAGTGCAAAAGCTTCTGTGAATAATTTAGACCAGATATTATTTGCTGCAGTTAGCAGAAACAAATTGCTCCCCCCTCGAATGACATAAATGGATTTCCTTCATGGAGTCGAGCCGGTAGGGGCGATGGCTGGAGTTGAAGGCGGGATGGAGGGTTGGAGGATGAGGGCGATGCTCTCTTCTTCACTAATTGGTTTAGATGCTGGCATGTAAGACACTCCCAGTTTGGGTGGATCGCTGGATTGCTGGCAGCTGAGTTTAAAAGGAGAGATGACATTCATAAGTCTTGTACATGAGCCGACCTCCAAGACCACGGGTAAGTTTTTGCGCTGATTGTGTGTCTGGTGCAACTGCTCACCTGTATGCATGTGTCAGTCTGTTTTAAGGTGTTATTCTGCACGATTTCATGTATAATAACAGGGACTGCATGGGTGTACCACTTTAATTTTCGTCCTATACCTTCTTTTGCATTATGCTTCAAACGGCTACACCTGTTATTGTAGCACCACAAGTCGTAAATGCAATAGTTGTACTTTTGAGATGTAGTCTTTTAGTTCAGAGAATGTTTTTTTTTTTTAGTTGCAGTTTGCTCTTTGCGTATGGAGGATCAGTACTCTGCAGTAGTTGAGTGGTTTTTGCAGTACTGTACATCATTCAGTCAAGATTCATAGGATCAATACAGGCTTATGATAAAGAACCTCCTGCACAGGCTACTATAGAGATGTTAGCAAGTTTTTGGTGGCAGATAGATATAGATAGATATATATATGTATGTATGTATGTATGTATGTGTGTGTATGTATATGTGTGTGTATGTATGTATATGTATATATATATATATATATATATATATATATATATATATATATATATATATATATATGTGTGTGTGTGTATGTGTGTGTATATATATATATATATACACATTACATTACATTACATTATGCATTAGTTTTATATTTAAACTAATGTTTAATGCATTAAAATTTATATATTATAGTTTTTTTAATATATAGTTTTTGTATGATTTCATTTTTTGCATTAAATGGGTTTCTCCTATCCCAGCTCAAGTTGTTCACACTGACAGCAATTAAATCTCTGGATTTTACCTAGTATCTGTACTTTTGACCTCTAGTAGGTGTTATTTTTCTTGCTATTATAATATTTATAAATATTTTGAATTGGCTTTTTTTGGTGTATTTTCAGTTATCATTTTAATTTAAAAAAGGTTGAAGTTTTAGTAATTTTGTTATGTGCTTTGTCATTTTTTTCATATTCCTATTTGGTTTAACCCTCTGGACCCTAAGGCTATTTTGTGGCCCTGAAGAAGTTTGACATGCTCTGACATTTGTGTTTTATTCAGTTGCTTTAAAGCATATTAATGGCTAAAGTCTGATTACACTGTATTCAGCACAAACAGGGCTACAGTAATATGTGAGCAACATGTACATAAAGTTTGTAGTTTTGAGAAAATAATGTTTATGCATAGTTTTTGAAAAAACTAAAATGTTAAATCACTGAAATAAGGCCATATAACACCCAGTAAACATTTGTTCACAAGGCTTTTCAGAACTGTATGTTGTTGCCTAGAGTTTTTTCTTCAAAACAATGTGAAAACCATTTTGATCACTCATTCATACAAAACAATATGGCTGTATGTGGGGAGGGTGTGGATCATCATGAATAATGCTGAGATTCACACCTGAGGCATCAACGACTCCTCTCCTGAATATCAATGAGGAATGTGACAGAGGGAACTATAGAGAATGCATGAGGAGATTTAATGATTGAATGTATTGTTTGTAGCTTATTCACAAAATCACGTTTAATTTAAAAGTAATCTGACTATACATTTTCTTTACATAAAGACTTTAGACCTACAGTACCGTTCAAAAGTTTTAGATCTGTATGTTTAAAAAAAATAAATAAATAAGTCTCTTCTGCTCACCAAGGCTGGATTTATTTGATCCAAAATAGTAAAAACAGTAATATTGTGATATATTTTTACAATTTAAAATAAATGTATTCTATGTGAATACATGGTAAAGTGTAATTTATGCGTGTGATCAAAGCTGAATTTATCATCATTACTCCAGTCTTCAGTGTCACATGATCCTTCAGAAATCATTCTAATATGATGATATGCTGCTAATTATTATTATGAATGTTGAAAACAGTTTTTTCATTTTTTTTTCAGGATTCTTTGATTTAACGGAAAGTTCAAAAGAGTAACATTTATCTGAAATAAAAAGATTTTGTAACATTATAAATGTCTTTGTGTTTTTTGATCAATATAAGGCATCTTTGTGAATAAAAGTATTAATTTCTTTCAAAAAATAAAACAGCAACAAAAAAACTAAACTCTTACTCAACCCAAACTTTTGAATGGTAGTGTATAATGTTACAATAGATTTCTGTATCAGATAAATGCTGTTGTTTTGAACTTTCTATTTATCAAAGAATCCTGAAATAAATTGTACACAACTGTTTTCAACATTCATAATAATATGAATAATAAAAATGTTTCTTGAGCAGCAAATCAGCATATTACAATGATTTCTGAAGGATCATGTGAAACTGAAGACCGGAATAAATTGCATTTTAAAAATATATCCAAATAGAAAACAATTATTTTAAACTATAAAAATACTATATTTTGGATCAAATAAATGCAGCCTTGTTAAGCAGAAGAATTTTTTTGAAAACATTAGAAAATCTAAAACTTTTGAACGGTAGTGTATACTTAGATTTACACATGAAAACAACACATAGAGCAATGGTAAAAAAATACAGTGCAAAAGAGACATTCAGGGCAAAAATGCAAACAGGGACAGTGCAAGATGAACGAAAACTAATTAGTCTCTATTTGAGCGCGCTTGTCGCGTGTCTACATTTAAAATAACGAACTTTATCGCGCAAAAGACGCAACGTGAACAGCCCCTTAGTCAGTGGTTACATCAGCGTAGCAGTCAATAAACGGGACAGTCATGTACATTTAGGCCCAATAAACGGGACGTCTCGGCTAATACGGGACAGTTGGCAACCCTACTTTTATATCATGCTGCGTTTAATATAATAGAGCATAAAAATATCCTCATTGAAAGGTTGCCTACCTATTTCATATTTCAACATGTTTCCGTTGTGGTCACATTAAAGATAATGAGGCTCCGCTTGAGGAACTCTACCTCTCGTTGTTTTCATACGGATTACATAAACAGAGAATATTTGTTTTTTATATAAATAACTTCATTTAAAAGTAGACATCCCAAGCTTTATAAAAAGATATCTGTCGTGTCTGTGTGACAAGTATTCTCTGAGTTCTGAGTTCATTTTCAGACGCATTTCAGAGTAGACATCACAGGGAGACAGACGGGAGAACGCGCATCCTGTTTGTTTTCTTTATTTAGCGAAAAGCACAACATTTAGTTTTTATTTTGAGTGTACATAAATAAAAGTAGACACTTTAAGCTTTGTAAAGACATATCGTTCATGTCTGTGAGACCAAAAATGACGGAGTATTTTAAGTTGTTTTACACTGTCGTGTGGAAAAATCCAGCAAAACGCGTGGGCGCGTTCTTCGGGTTCAGGGGGTTAAATGTGTTTTTATTTGAGTTTTATTCATTTTAGTACCTAAACTTAAAATTATTTTATTTCAGTTAGTTGCCAAGGCAACATTTCTAATGTTCATTCAGGTTTTAATCTAATATTTATATTTTATTTTATTTCACCTTTATTTCAATGAACAGAAACGTTTTTTAATAGTTCTAGTTTTAGTTAACAGTTACAACACTTAATCAGGTGATTGATCACATGAGCTTCCCTGTCTTTACTCCTATCGGTAGTTGCTGCATACTAATTTGTATAAAATTCTTACTGTAACTTTATGCAACTTTGTGCTGCTCGTGATGCCTCCAAACTGCTGTCAGTGTAAATGTGCCTGTGTTAATCGAAACAGACAGCAACAAAAGCTCAAAACCCTTTTTATTAACTTTTTTTTCTTTTTTATTATTGGTAGACTTATCAACAGGATTTTTTTTCATTGCAGCAGTTTGCTTTGAATGATTGATATCATCTTGAAAATATAGAAAACAAAATAACAAAATAATTCTGAGCTGTTGCATACTGGCTGTATAACAGATTTTAAGTGAAGCACTTTCCCTGGATACACATGAATGGTGTCACTTTCCTCCCAGATGACCTGCAATGCATGTCTGTACATTGCACGTGCAGTCTAGATTGATGGGTTTCTTGCATGTACCTAGTGTGTGTGTGTGTGTTTTGTATGCCCTCTGGTGTTTCTTACCTGAGGCTTGTAGCACCTGCCTGAACCCACCTGAGTCTTGCTCCTGTGCCATTGTATCGGTCAGGAAAGAGGCGGGACCATCTCTGATTACAAGACGCATGGCCAGAGTTCTCTGCCACTGATAGCAGAGACCTGTTTTGTTCCCTCCTCACCTGTGCTATTTAAGGCGATGCCTCAACCCAGCTCTCGGCTCAGTCCTGGTCCCAGTTACCCAAGCCAGCTTGTGCTTGGTGCGTGTGTGCATGAGTGTGTATAACTCGTTCCAGAATCAGACAGGTGCGAGAGCGTCTGTGAAAAGTGTGTGAGAGCGGGGTGGTGGGGGACAGGGCGTAATCATGTTTGCGGGTGGGTATGCGGGGGGGACTGTTGGGCGCCGGAAATCCACTCTCCCCTCCGAAAACCTGCAGATCCCCAAACCGGCGGGGGCGAGCAGCGTGCGTAAGAGCAGTAGTTGCAGCAGCGGAGGCAAGATGCTGTCCATGTCCTACAGCGAGAGTATACGGAGCGGCATAAGCCGCTACCACTCGGACCAAGGTCTGAACCAGCCACCGAGGCAGACGGACCAGGCCGAACTCCAGCGGCTCAGGGAGCAAAGGGTCGCTGCCCAGATCAAGAACATGGAAGACTTCCTCAAGATGAATGGCCTGGCGCTGGAGGAATGTGTATCGTACCAGACAGGCATGAAGTACAGGTAAGAAAGAAACAATGCAAGCGGTTGCATCCACTGGACTTGGTTTTGTGGTCGTTCGGACAGTGTAGTTTCATATTGAGCTATATTTCTGATTCCGTTTGTTTGGCACTTGATGGGAGCGATTTAGTTTCAGGAAGTTGTGCCGCTTGTGTCCGGTGTAAGCACGGTAAGCTGTAGGTTGTTTATGGTTGCCCAGCAACGTTGTAACTTGGTACAGTATATATGTGTGGTCACAGGTATATTCACAAGCTTACAATAGCTTACAACAAGCTTACAACAGCTTACAACAAGCTTACAACAATGGCTTGGAACATATTTGTAATGCATTACTATTGTGGAGTTTTTGTTTCTAATAAAGAGTTTACATATAAAACAGAATATTTCTGTTTAGCTTATTTTAGTTTAACTTATTCTAACTTGTTTTATTTTTAGTAATTCTAGTACTTCAACAAACTTACAGGATTTAAAACAACAAATTTAATTTCAGGTAGTTTTTTTTTCAGTTTTTCATCTAATTTATGTGTGGTCACAGGTATATTTGGGATTTTATAAGTGCTCAGTTATATAACTGGCTCAGAACATTTTGTGTTTTTTGTTTCTAATAAAGATTCTAATATAGGTTGTTTTTTTTTTTTTATTTCTAGCAAAAATGATATAGTTACTATATATATTTTGTATACAGTTACTGTGTAGATTTTGGCCATACTGCCTAATACTTCAATGTCCAAATTGTCCAAGCGTTCAATAAGTCCAAAGCAGAAATCTGCAGCACTGTGACTTTGGTGACTGTGGTCCATTTGCTCATCTCCATGTGAGCAGCCACGGTTTATTTTCATCAACTAGGTCGCTGGCTTATTTGCCCAACAATGAGGGAAGGGCATATCAATCTCTGAGGCGAGGTGGAGGAAATAGTGCCCAGAGAGAGCATCTCAGCATATGGCAAGAATGTCTTCCGTATTACGGGATTGATGGATTCTCAGCATCCTTGCTCCGGGTTAGGAAATTTATATGGATCTGTGTCAGCTCCCTGTTGCAGAAAAATTTTAGGGTTTCGAGTTTTTACTCATGCAGAATCATTGACAAGTGATGCTGCAGTGTGCATGCGTGCATCAGGCAAAAACAGACCTGTTTGAAGTGGGGGAAAAAAAAGTATTTTTGGCATGATATCTTGAGTTATGCAATGGATAGTGTTTTCATGTTTGGTGTTTAGCTGTCTGGTGTTGTGTATCAGGGACAGCAGTCGGTCAGCGTGTCTATTGTGCTTTACTGTAACGCTCGCTCAGCCGACCGTTAACAACTGATCTGGTGTCAGTTCTGAGAGCGGGGCTCGCATTACAAGGCATATGGTGGTTCTCCAATCATATTAAAAACAATGGATCATAGAGCACCTACACATGATGAAAATTAGTGCCATTGAAAAAATTCACAATTATCTTTATTGCACCTCCAAGGCCAGCGCCTTTTTGGCTGAAATGCAGTGGCTGCTGGGCTGGAATTTCGGTGCTGGTATTGCGCATAACTTGACTCATTCCCGCAGGTTTCACACTTGAAAGGTGGGAAATTCCTGCAAACATTTATACAATTAGCTTGTTGGTTGAATGAGCACATTAGTCCACACAGATTATCAGATCAAATCAGTCATTTGAAAACTTTATATGAGACATAATTTCACAAACAGCTCTACCACGTTTTCTCTCTCTCTGCACACATGGCTTCACATCGTCTGTACAAGCGAGCTGCATGCTGCGATACAACTTTCACCTAATTAGCCAGTGTTGCATCGTTACTAAATATGACACATATATGCGTATATGCGATAAACATATGCATGACATGTCAGTTATATTCAAGCAATTTTAAAGCATTCAGTAGTACTCGCGCGCTCTCTAACGTTTTTCTGCACGCTTATTCCCAGAGCGCACACACATGAGTAAATAAACAAGTAAATTAATGATCCAAAAAAATGAGCAAATATGCCTAAGCAGGGCCTAAAACTAACTATTTGCCGCACTTACCAATGGCCGTTTTTGAGACAAGAAGACAAAAACAGGCAGTTATGACACCAAAATTTTAGATACTGAAAATTAACATTCCTCTATTCCAATTTTGATACCAAAGCTAACACTATTAGCTTAACTGTGTGTTCACACAGCCGGCGGCGATAGCGTTAAAGTGGCAGGAAGTCATTCATTTTCAATGGGAGCCGGACGATTTGGGCGTTGAGGAGAGTTGAAATCAGGTTAACTTTTTGGTAATGAGCTATGACACGGTTCGGCGGCAGCCAATCAGAATGTAGAAGTGTTCCGCTTGAGAGGATTCCAGAGAGCGCAGGCCAGTAAACTTTGGTTCCGACCACATTAGTTCCCAAGCAAAATGGAGGAGAGGTAGATCATTGTTGTGGGTTTGATAAGAAAGCGCGTAACACAATTGTAAAGGCAACATTTTAGCTCTAGAACGCTTGTTTTTCAGCGGGAATGCAATTCATTTGCTCAAAACAACACCGATTTGACCAATTGCGTTAATGCTGCACTTCAACCAGGACAGTTATTGTAATGTAGGCTGCACACAATTTGATGTTAATGTTAATTAAAGACCAAGGCTAGTAAACGTCTCCTATAAACTGCATGTTGAAATTAGACCAGCACTTAACCATGAACACAAAAGCCACACCACACAAATGGCTTTTAATTGGTTTATTTCATTAGCATGTAACTATAATTAAGTTCTTTCCATCGATCTGTTTTTTTTTTTTTTTTTTTTTTTTTTTTTAACAAATAATAGCACAATAAATACAATACAGCAAAGATACAAATGAAATAAACAGTGCTCTTCAGGCAGGTCTAATAGTTTTATTGTACTGAAATTTAATAAAAGTAGGATATTTAAATAACACTGCATAGTCTAAATATCCTTTTTAAGGTTTAAAGTTTTTTTTTCTTTGTCCTTTGTTGTTTGATTAACATTAAAAACGCAGAAAGTAGCAGGATTATTAGGATGTTGTTACTTTAAGACCGAATGCACGCACAGATCATGCGTTTTGTGTTTGCGTTCACTTGAGACATAACCGACCATGTTTACTAGGACTCACAGAGACAGGCATTTTTAATTTTGAGTGAATTTGTCCATTCAAGCGCAGGAAGGCATGAAAGAGAGCTCAACATCTGAGATGCGGCATTCAGGGCGCACACTTCAGATGTTTAACTTCCCACACGGCGCGAATAACGAATTCCCTTTCGCATGTTCCAGCACTTGAATATTTGCATTGGAAAGGCTGAAACTTTCATGATGATGCAGCACTAATCCGTCAGAGTGTTGTTCATGTTTGTTCACGTTCATGTTGTCACAACATTGCATTGTTAAAATTCAAAAAATAGTTACTGGCGACTGACACAGTTTCATATACTTGCCAATGCTGAAAATTTCATATCACGATTATAGTGACCCAAATTATCACGATTATCAATATTATCACGGTTTTGTTCAAATGAAAGTGTTCAAAAAGAACTGATCCACACACTGAAAACATTCCAACAAGTTTTATATATGAAAATCAACAAACAACAAATAAAACAAGCGGCTCTATGCACTTTTTTTAAGCAAGATTCTTCTGTGGGATTTCCTTATAATGGCTGTCGTCAATAGCAACGCATTATAACACAGCGCACATCCACGTATCACAACGGACATGCTCTCTCGTTTCATTCAAATGCAACTTGCGTCTGGCGTCTCTGTTTTTGATTGTATTGAAAATTAAATCAGAGGACTTTACTATTAATACTACTATAATTATTGCTATAACTTCTTGTGATCATCTTGTCTGGACGTTTGTTTTGTACACTGTACAAAAAGGATTTATAAACAGGTAAGACTTAAAACAATCTCAATTCAATATGTCCCCGTAATTATTTATGTGGTAAAGAAAATCTGTGTAATAAGTGTACAATTAATATACATTATTAAATGTCACCCTAGTCTTGTTTGAACTTGTTCGTTCGTCTTTGGCTCAAAGCCACTTGCTGCAAACTTTTCTTCGTGGAAGCTTCGCGTTAATTTCAAGAGAGTGAGATAAAATATTTAAACTCAAAACTTATTGTCCAATTATTTCCCAGACGTTGTTTTGTTATTGATGTCAAAGTCCACTTGCCTTGCGTTCACTATACAGTGTGTGATGGTCACGAAGACGACTCGACAGATTTGAAGTGTTTGCCCCATTGCAGCGACGTTCTGCAGTCAGGGTGACCATACTCGATTAAGTTTCCCTCAGGACTTTTGTAAAGCCAAAATATGACCATACCCTTAGATTTGGTCCTTTTAGAAGGCTGAAAAATCTCCCGAGCGCTGTCACTGCCTTCCGCCATTTCTTCTCATTCAAAAAAAACAACGTTGTGCGCTGCGCCTGCGCCAGACTGATGCTGGCTGGACAGGATTTACCACGAGTTTTCAAAATCGTGATAATCAAACACGGTTTTAATAATTAAATTTTAAATTATATTACTAACCGTCAGTACATTTTATCGTGAAACCAGTAATCGTTCCATCCCTATTTGGCGCTTGGTGAGTGTTAATTTTAGGCCCTGCGCCAAAGCAAAAAAGCTCCCACCCCGAAGATATCATGTATCGGTGACTGAGTATCGCCCAACACTAGTGGCTATATTGAATGACATGTTTAGTCAGCATTTGCAAATCTTCTCTTAAAACCATTTTGTGCTCTAAGAAACCCAAGATTTAAATGATTTTATTAGACGCCCTATTGTTGCTATAACAACATATCTTCCATCAATCCCTTGTTCTTCAATACAAGCTGCATCCGGATCAGGCAGAAACATGCATTTCCGATCACACTCATCACTAATTCAAGGATGGAGGGATAGATAGACACTAAAGCTGTGAAAGAGAATGCCTCTTATGCCTTACTGTGTGTCTCCTTAAGCCAGACAATATGGTACTTGTGTAACATTAGTACTTACTAGGTTAACACGGGCAGATCTCTTATCAGTGTGCACAAGATTGGGCTTTGATTGCAGCACACTTAAGTTTGACAGTAGGGTTAGGGTTAGTTTCCCATGCATGCCAAATCTGCTTTATTTATTTGCCTTAAAACAAAAGACTGAATTTCAGTGTGCATATTAGCCATCTTATCATTTGCATCCATTTTTAAAGGGGCCCTGCCACACAAAACCGTTTTACTTGTATTTTTTGAAATATGTTAGGTCCATATGTGTTTGTGTTATGTTGATGATTGTGAAAATGAACTGCTACCTCCTCTGTCAGCTCTAGCCACTGAAAAGAAATAAGTGGAGAAATCAGGTCAATTACAAAAGCTGGTCAGTCTGACGTGGTGTTACCTGAGCTCATTACTATTCATGAGCTCGCCCAGTTGAGACCGCGCCCACATCTAGCTCAGTGACAGGTTTCGTATACAGCAAGGATGGCTGAACGTCAACGGGCTAGATTAACGGATTTATTTTCCGATAATTACCGGCGGACAATACATTATCCCACTTATTATATGGCTACTTGCCAAAACGAGAAAAGAAACTTAACGCAATGGGTCTTTAAAATGATTTTGCTACCGTTTCTTGGCTTCCGCTGGCAAAATAAATAGTTCGCCACACAGATAGAACTTGACAGTTTCAGGTGTTGTGTGGCAACGTCTTACTAGCTGACTTTCACTTTCAATGAAATTCCATTGCAATAAGCGAACGGACTTCTTGCGAACGTTGGGAAGGCCCATTCATGTGAATGGAACTTTCTGCAGCACTCTGAAGAGCCGTGTAATAAGCTATAAGAACATGCTGTAATTATCATTTCAAATGGCAAAACTACCGGGCTCAAACCATCTTTGCTTCTGTAATGACAAAATTACAAGTAGGCTATTTGTCTTTGAATGTCTAAGGCAGTCTCCAAATGCAGGCATAGCTCTTTTTGTCATATAAACATATTTGGCCAGTAGCCAATAGTGTGATGTTTTAAAAGTGAAAATGATTGTTTACTTGCACATAAATTACCATTCAGGCACATCCATCGCTAAACGAGCTGGTTGCGGTTCTTGTGGTGCTTCTGTCTCCTCTTCAGATTCAGGGTCTTATATAATATAATATAATATAATATAATTTAATATATATATATATATATATATACCTGAAGAAGCCATTTCTGCAGCGATTCCAGACGATAGTAAACAAAGTTCCTCTACTTGTTGCGCTGGGTAAAGGATGCTGATAGCCAGGCTCTCATTGGCTAGCTGTTAGCCAATCAGAGTCAAACAGCTTAGCTTGTTGAATATTAATGGGAACTGGCGCAAATCGAGCTGAGTCTTCCTGCAGGCTTTCTATACCACGCTAGAATGGCTTGAAACAAGGTAACTAAGGCATTTTTTCCACAAAAAATGTTACAGAGTCCATGGTAGAACTTCAGACATTACCACAAAAGTAATGAAATACGTGTGGCAGGGCACCTTTAAGCAGTGTTGTTTAAAAACAATTGATTTTAAACGGTTGAAGCAGAGTAAGCAGTGAAAGAGAACTCATTTCGCACATGAAGGCGCTGCTCGTAGAGCACACGAATACTAAACAGTTCTTTTTGCAGCCTAATTGGGCTTGAACGGTTAAATACACACCACGGTTAAATACATGCCAGTTTTGCTAGTATCCTCGTAAACACAGCCATTTATGTCTCAAGTGAACGTAAACAGTTGAGAAAGAAAACGCACAAGTACTGTATTGGATACGTGTAGTCTGTCTTAATGTGACAGCAGCCAAATAAACCTGCTGCCGTTTGTCATTTAATGTTAATCAAACAAAAGAGAGAAAATCTTTCACTGCTCACTTTTGTAACTTTAATAAGAATAAATGTATGTTTAATTTACACAGTGAAGACTGTGTAGTGTTTTTTTTTTATTTTTTTTTTATTTTTTTTTTTTTATACATTTGAGTTAAACATTATACATTCTAGTGCGTGAAGTTTTTAGGTCTATTTCATTATTTCATCTGTTCTATTGTAGTTTGTTTTCCTACATGCTTGTAATTAGTTTCTTTATTCTTTTTTTATCATTGTTTACATGTTTTTAGTAAGCTTGAGTTTTTTTTTTGTACATCGGCTAGTAGTTTTTTGTGATATTTAAAATGGTGACAAGAATTAAGAAATTCCAATGGTATAAATTTTTCATATCATAACCTTATTTAAAGCAAAAATAACTATGGTGATGTATATCTTTATTGTGAAATATAAGATTTTGGTCATATCGCCCACCACTACCAGTTGTGTTGTAATTATATTAATATATAGTCTGACGCACTGCATGTTTCAGAGTGGAGTACAGCACTGTGTTGATTTTCAGTTTCGATAAGATATTTCTTTATTAATTTAATATAGTAAAAGTATTTAAATAATAAAAATTGGGTTGGGGGCAGGTTTTCTTTAGCTGATCACATGCCTGTAATATGCTTACTGAAATTCACCCTTTCTATTCCATTTTGTCAATTGTAAGCAATTCATTTTATCTTTATTGTGTCCTACAGTACATGTTGTGGTGTTGGAGTTGAAGCTATATAACCTGAATGTTTAAGGCGATATGTAGAGCACACTCCCCTCTCCATGACATGCATCCTTCAGGGCTGCACTCGGTAGAATTACGTTTGACCCACAAGCATGATTTCCTTACACCTGCTAAAAACCACCAACCATCAGCTGTTGCATTTCAAACTCCAATTTCCTTTGAATTTCCTCTTACTACTTATTCTTTTAAATCTTCATTAAAAGATAATTTTATGCTTAGATGAGCAATTTTGACTAGCATTACTAGAATAGCGTTATTGCTATTGTAATAATTGCATGCTGAATTGTAATTGGTCTTGTCTTTGTTGCTTCTGTTTAAACATTTGCACTGCAAAGATCCTATCATAGGACACTTAATTACGCAGCTTAGCCAAAACCTAAGCTTACCTAAGCGCTGTTCTTTTGCTCTGTCAGGTGCTGCTGTTTCCTTTACAAAATGAGTATCTAATTGACATTTCAACATTGCAATATCCAATTTGTGCAACGTAACACCATTCCTATGCACATATTGGTATTTTCTAAGTTTCAGTTCCACATTGGTCATAGTGAATAACTGGACATAGCCAGATACAATCTTGTGGTCAGTGTTTAATGGTTTCCCAGCCATTCACTTTTCCATTATGACCCCAAGTGATGACCTTCTGAAATCATTTACAAATGAAATGAGCCTTGATTTGACAGCACTGTAGCAATGGATGGTTGCTATTACCAGATTTGAACACTAGGTGGAGATCCAGTTCTGTGAAGGCATGATGTCAGACTCAGACAAAGATCAGCTTTCTCCCATCCATCAGTTCAAGACATTGATGCATGCCATGTGAATGTTAGTGTGACGTCTGTGAAGGAGAGCAGGTCAAATTTCTTATTGTGATGAATTAAAAAAACAAAACAAACAAAAAAAACAATTGAATATTGACACATTGTTTTGACATTACGTAAATCAATCCATGACATGCTCTTTAAGTAGTCCTATAATGCCAGGGATGTTTATGGCTTACTGGAACAGCTTGGAGTTTATCAACTGTGTGAAATGCTATAAATTAAAAATAGTGTTTGTGGTGTGTTGTGTTTCTTTTGTCAGCCAGCAGGTGGTGGTGTGTGTACAGGACTCACAATTTGACTCAAAATCAGGTTTGGGAACAGCTGTGTGAGGACCACATGTGTGCAGATTTATATAATTGTGTTGTTCTCCAGTTGCTGTGTGGATATTAGTCAGAAATGCTGTATTTGCAGTTTGTGATGGTGGTTAGTAGCTTTATTGATCATTATGCACACAAGCTGTTTTTAGTCTTACTGAGAAATTAATGAATCTGTATTATCTGAGCCAGCAAAATAATCGGACTGGAATTAATGAGTTCTGCATTGTGCCTTATTCTGTGTACCTCATTAGTGTAGCTTTCTTCTCTCAGTGTAAATGGCTCCATTTGCTTGTGTTTCTCTTCTAAACATTGCTTAAGGAGCCAAATTTACTGGTTTCAGTAGATAAGGGCTGTTTTCTTTAAATTTCAATGTTAAACGCAATAGCTGCCAGGGCTTCTATTTTGTGAAGAGGCTCTCTTCATGAAAAATAAATCATAGAGACTGTCTTCCCAATTCCCATCCTATACAGGGCTCCAGACTGTGACTAAAACGGTCGCCAAAAGTATTAATTTGCGAGTGATTTTTTTGCTGAGATCGCCACTGGCAATATAATATATATTGGGGCTGCACAATTAATCGAAATCGAACCGCAATCGCAATTTGGCTTATGTGCGATTTATGAAAGCGTAAAGGCTGCGATTTTAATTAAATAAATATATGCCCAGCCCCAATGTTTTAACTCACTTCATATCGTCAGTCGAGTGTTTGATATTTCCTTTTTGTGAGCTGTGACTTCTGATCACAGAATGAGGCAGACGATGAATTGTGATGAAGTCTATGTCGATTAGCACTGCATTATAATATACTTTATTATTATGAAAATACCCGAGAAGGCTTGAAGAACTCAAATACACCATATATTGTTGCAGTCGTGTGTTTATTGTCTTCATGTTTAATCAAAGCGTTTCTATCTTCTTTTTATTCAGCTTCACATTAGGGATTTCCTGAAAACGAGCGTCATTATATGACTTCTCTCTGAGGCAAATGTGGCGTTTCTGCTCGAGGGCGCCCTCTGGCATCCAGTATGAATGAAACATGAGTGTTTTTAGTGCCCAGCAGTGCTCACTCCATCCTATTTTGGGTAAAAATAGGAAAAATAATACTTCTCTAAATAAATGTATATGACAATCCATGTTTTTTTTCTCCAGTGTACAGGAGTGTTTTCCCCACAGTGGATGCATAAGAGGCTCATATTTCATATTAAAGACATAGACTCGTTCTTGATTTTGCATACCTCCTGACAAAAATTAAGAAATTGATATCACAGGTTTTTATAATAATAGACATTTCTAGTGATTTTTAGTAATAGGCTGCCTGCATGTTAACAGGTAACCCTGCAGTTTTTTGTTAAATAAGTTTTCTGTAAAATATAAATAATCTTCTTGTTCTTCTTCTTCTTCTTCTTCTTATTCTTTATTATTATTATATTGTTATATTTATTCTTAAATACTCAATTTTTTTATTTTTAATGAAAATGTTATTGTAATAGTAATATTTCTTATTTTGTAAAATATTATTATATATTATTAGCAATAATACTTTTTATTAGTCATAATATATAAGCACAAAATATGTGTGTGTGGGTGTGTATATATACACACACACACACTTTTCATTTTTTTTTTTTTTTACAAATCGGATTTTAAATCACAATTTTAACCAGAATAATCGCAGTTAGATATTTTCCCCAAATCGTGCAGCCCTAATATATATTTATAATATAAATGTACATGTTATGCTAAAAAAAATGTTTATCTGCATGTTCTGTGATGAGTAGCCCATCACATCTTTGATTGCGTTATAAAATGAGCAGCAAAGTTCGTTCGAGTGCCAAAATACGAACAAGGACAGTGAGGAAAACGCATGTGAAAACGAAAAATATCATGCTTTATCAAATATCAAGTCCTCAGCTCTATCGATTAACAACACTGACTGCTGTGCCAGCATGAAAGAGATAGAAAACGACGGAGACGTGTCGATGAATGAACATCCCAGTACTGTAAAAGTGCAGGAAGGAAAGTGTCTATTTTGTGCACACGTGGATAAACTACATCAGATAAACATGACAGCTGTGTGGACGCAAACTAATCGTTAACCATTCTCGTTTTTAATTGATACTGATATGGATTCTTATCCACAATATCTTTTAATATTTGCTGTTTTCTGTTACTGCCTGAACTTCACAGTATTTGTAGCGCAGCCATCCATAATCGCAGTAAGATTTGTACCTAATTGTCACCTTAAATAGTATGTCGCTTTTAATGTGTTTAATTTTATCACGAAATACAAGCAATAAATGTTGTTTTGGCGCTCTTTAATGTGGCCTGACTGATCGCTCAGTCAGCATTTTGACCTTGGAAAGAGCTTGTATAAAACAGTTCTAATCATATCACGTGACTTCAAATTTACCTCTGAAAAGAAATTCAATGCTCAAACTTGTTAGTCAGCCATAAAAATAGCTATAGAAAAAAAACATTTGCTAAATATATGCACTATATAATCCTTATGTTTTTACTTAACCTGTTGTCTACATGAGAAAGAAATGAAAGGAGCTAATAATGAAATGAAACGCCGCCCATATAATTGCATGTGAAGAGCTGCCTTTCCCCAAATCTATCAAACTGTTTATCTGCCTTTCACCAAACTATACTCATTGGCCAAGTGATGCTGACATTATTGCAACACTGGTTCAGATTCTGTGTAAAGAACAATTCTTTGTGACTGTATGTAGTTTTTAAGTTGGAAAAGCAATTCAGTTCCTACTTTAAGCAAATCTTAGTTCCCAGTATATCCACAAGATGGATGAAAATGCTGATGCTGTAAAAGGACTGCAGATGTGAGGGAAAAATCCATTATTTACTGGCTTTAATTTTCTTATCGGGCCAATAACCATGAACGTATATCGGCTGATACCGATAGGGTGGCCGATTATATCATGCATCCCTAATTTTAAAATATATTCAAATAGAAAACAATTATTTAAAATTGTAATATTAATTGACAATATAAATGATGCAGAGTGGCCAGCAAAGATATTTCTTAAAACAGTTTACTCCCTTTTTTGTTTTTCTGCCTCTCAAGACATCAGCAATAGAAGTTGTTACTGAGAGAAATAACACCGCTTCTACACAACCTTTAAAGGGGTCATGAACTGCGTTGTTTTGTTTTATGATGTTTCCTGGGGTGCACTTATAATGTTAGAATGCTTTTTACATCAAAAATTGTCATAATTTATAAATAAAAGGCACTTTTCCTACCCTGATTTTAGCCCTCTGGTTTGAACGCTCTGTTTTAAGGGGCGTGTCTGTGACTTCAGTGTAAACGGCCACTGCTGTGATTGGCTGCTGTGAGACTTCAGTGTAAACGCCCACTGCTGTGATTGGCTAACGTCTTTCCATTTGAAATAGCTAAGTATTACTCTCTCTTTTAGCACGTTTTTACTATTACAGCTCTCATGGTTAACTAATCGTGAAAAGTGTTGCATTATATTTAGATCTATGGCATTATATTTAGATCTATGGCATTATATTCAGATCTATGGCATTATATTCAGATCGTGGCATGAAAGGTTGCAGAGATGAACACTAGCCGATCACAGACATGTTGAACGCATGAAAGCATTGATCTCGTCATTGCAACTCAGTTTCTGTACACTAACGAATGCTTTCCTCTTCACTAACAGTGCAAACGTGATAGTTAAGAGATTCGTTGAATAAAACGGGAGTCACTGATAAACTCTCGCCATTTGATTGACAGCTCCAGCGCGCGCTGCTCCAATGATTGCAAAGGTAGCTTTCTTTGATCGCTTTCTTTTATGGAATTTAATCACCGTTAAATAACAGATTATTTTCATCCTACTAAGAGAAACAACGCAAGTTGACGTGTAGTCACTGGTTTGATTTACTGACACACAGACAAAGAACATCTGACTGTACATGAATCATTACATTTCAGATCAGGCATTAGAATTAACAGTTACTTACATGTTGCATTACTGTCGAACCCAGGCACTGCACAATATTTTGTAATCCTTAACGGCATGTTTATTGTTTGGTAGCTCGATCTGGTTTAACACCACGTAGGCCTATGTTACGTTTAGGCTACCTATTCTATTGCATGTCATGCGTGAATCGGTGGGCGGGGATAAACAGGCAATGATGAAGTAGGCGTTGATCTTCTTCTGCAGAGGCGGTGCTTGCCTCCCTTTGACGTCACAGATCCCCACTTTGAAAAACCTGTCGTGTGCTGGGCCTGGTGTCAATAAAAGCTTTTATTGGACTAACAAGGAAGTTTTCAGTTCTGAAACTTACAGGATATTCTTATAGTATGATGACCTCTTATATGTCAAAAGCTCAAGGAAAATTTGATTTCTCAGTTAATGACCCCTTTAATGTTGTGTCAGGGCTCTTCAAATCACTTTCTCGGTCCATGTGAATATGGCAGCATTACGTAAGAGGGCTTCCCCCAGATCTTTCATCACTATTATGATCCTGAGATAACCTGACATCTTGCTTATCAAGGGGAACATCAGTAGACAAGTTTTGAGTTCCACTGAAGAGCACACTGGAGCCCAGAGGGACTGGTACATTGCTCATATTCTTGTCATTTATGTGATTACGTTATATTCTTCGTTTAGCAGATGCTTTCTTGTCTAGACTGTCTTACAGTAGGTTTATACTTTTAGCAACCTGGCACTTCAGTGGTAACCCGAGTCATATTCCATACAAGTCAATGAACAAAAAACAAAACGTTTTATTTTTGAGTGAACTATACCTTTAACACAGGGTTAAGGGTGTCTTCAGATCCTTAAACTTGTGTATGGATGATAGTAGTAGTGATGAAATGCTAGTAGCGATTTCCCTTCCTAAGATTTCATGTTTTCAGATATTGAGAAACCATTGTACTGAATAAAACAAGCCCAATGATGTAACACTGTTTCAGTGGCTAAGCGTTCTCTAACAAACCCAGAGGGAATTCAGTCTAACTATACTTCTGATCTCCCATTTTCCTCATGCGTGCTTTAGTGGATCTTAAGATTGAGCACTGATTGTCTCTTCGCAGCATTGCTCTCTGCGGTGATCCCTCTGCGCCTTGTTATAAGACACAAAAACAATTGATTCGCAAAGTGCTCAATTCTCCATTTAAATAGAATAAAAGTACGAGATCTCTTTATATGTGTGAGTGTGTGTATGTTAGGGGTGCAACGGTTCAAATTACTCGCGGTTCGGTTTTTATCATGGTTTTAGTGTCACGGTTTGGTATGTGCTATGATCAGGGAAATTAGGACAACTGTCAAATAAAAATTAAAAAATAAGAACAAATAATCAAACTACAAGCAACAGCACAAATACATTTAATAGAGCAAAGATGCATATAAAATAAACAGTGCTTTTCAGGTTTTTCAGGTACAGAAATTGAATAATCAGATATAATCTAACATTGCATATTATAATCTTCACTGTATAAATTAAATAATCATTATTGAAGTTATAAAAGCTTACAGTCAAGAGCAGTGAGTGATTGTTTGATTAACATTGAAAACACAGACAACAGGAAAAGGCTTCTTTCCCTTTAAGACAGTGGTCGGGAACCTATGGCTTGCGAGCCACACCTGGCTCTTTCGCCAGGTCTCTCACCCTTTACCAACAAATGATCGATAAAAAAATTAGACACATTAACAGAGATCTGCTCTCTGCAGAAAAAAACAGCCAATTACAATTGCCTTGTTATACAGCCTACCGAAGTTAATGAAAAGTTTATGATAATAATATTCAAGTTGTACCGGCCGTGCGTGTTCAGTGCTGTTCGCGAGTGTCACGAGTTGTGACAGCAATCAACTAACCATTTGCGTTTCTGTGGTAACAGCTCCTGCACTGGGATTCAAGCAGCTGTAGCTTGTTTAAGGTAACCAAAAACCATTTTTAGAACAGCAGAAAAAATGTAAAAGTAGGCTATATAAACTTTAATATAGGCCTATCCTTTTATTGAAACTGGTGCTTTGCAAAGAGACATTTCGAAACATTTCACCCGCTGGTACTTTCGCTTTTGCCGCAGAGACCCTTGTGGTAAATAAATGTGTTAATGATAATCCGCGCAGATTTCAGTTGACAAAAATAAATAATAAAAGCACGATAAGTCGCGAAAGACAACTGAATTACTGACAGGATGCTGTGCGCGCGCTCCGAGCGCAACACGGACAAGCATAGTAGCCTTTGTCTTCGGTTGCGCGCCTAAACGGCCAAATAAACAGAAATATATCAAAATGCCAAGTCGAGTATTCACATAAACACAGTAGATGTAAGCACTGTGTGCATTCACACACACGAAGAGGATTTATAACTCAACCTCACAGTGAAAGCCCTGCACAATTAATTCCATATTGCAACTTATTTATTGTTTGCTGCATATTTGTTTGTTTTTAGTTATGGACCTAATAATTACTACTGTTGAAATTTTATTGAAAAAAAGCATGTTTTTTTTTAATAATAATTTGATATTATTTTTTACTGTGGCTCTTTTGGAAAAATGCATTAACCAAAAATGAAAAAATGGCTCTTTGGTCAAAAAAGGTTCCAGACCCCTGCTTTAAGACATAATGCACAGATCCAGTACATACTGTTACACATGAACACGTCTTTCTCGACTGTTTACGTTTGACTTAAGACATAACTTACTATGTTTGCTAGGATACTCGCCAAGACGGGCATGTTGACATTTGTTGTGTGAATTTGCCCGTTCAAGCGCAAGATTTGAAAGAGAACTCAATATTTGCGCGCGTGCTTCAGATGAGTGACACATACAAATTTTCTCTCAGCGTGCGAGTTCTCTTTCACGTCTTGCTCTTTAATGTTTAAATTGGCAAGGCTTAAATGAGTTTAGTTTAAACAAATAGCAGTGGGTGGTGTTCAGGTCTCCTGCGCTCGCGCGCTATCAACACCCGGTGATGACGGCATAAATGACTGGGTCATGTTCGAGCAGACGGCACTCGCATACAAGAGTGACCGTTTTGTCCACGCTTTTTGATCATCGCTGTTGTAATGAATTGGGAAGCCAGAATGTGTATCCATCGACAGAAACATACATTAGCCTAACTCTGTCTGTTTTACGCGTTATTTTCAACACACCATATTATAGATGCGTCGTCAGATTTGAGGTGTGTGGTTTTCAGGGAGCTTTCGCTGAGCACAGATTTTTGGGTGTCAGTTTTAGAGTTGAAGAGTTCAGTTATGTGGGCAGGATTCGGCTGGCTGCTGTCAGGCTCTCCTCCTGTCAGGTGATAGCATGTGTTTTTGTGTGATTGAGTGAAGCCTTCCGGCAAAATTGTGAAACCCTACCTCTCCAGAGGAACATAAATAGTGTTGTGCAGGTGAGGCAGCCCCTCATCGCCATCTTTCAATCATCATATACATCCTGGACATGTCGGTCTAACAATGTCAGTGGGCTTAATAATGATGGATCAGGTCTGTCAGTGAGCCATTATGGGCCACCTGTGAAATTGTCACTTAATTTGCGGATGTTAATGCCTGTCCCTGTAGTTTCTTATGTGAGGTTGTTAATCACGTCTTCACCGTTCAAGTGCGAGTTGGGAGTCATATCATCTTGATCACTCATACGAGCTCTTAGGATGTGATTTTCACCAGCGATAATAACCGTAACTGTCTCTTTCTCGCCAGAATAAGAGCAGGATATTGTGTTGTCAGCGCAGTGTTTGAGGAAGCTCAGTAGATTTTTAGGATAAGATGGAGTTTGAGCTCTTAATTAAAGCAAGAAGCTGCTGAGGCAGAGTTTGCAATTTTATCAAAGTAAAGACAGCATGATAAAGAGAGAAGAGGGAGTAGGGCTTTTCTGTAACCAGGAAGACTTTATCTATATTAGGAATCTGAATGCCACTCACTGCAGTTAACATGCAATATAAAAAGTGCATCTGACAACACTGTAGCATAGTGCAGTTTCAAAAGTTTGTTGCAATTGCGTGGTATTTTTTTAATACTATTTTAAAACCGCAGTAGGCAGTAAACTGTGTAACCTAGTAGTAATATGCGTGTATTCCTAGCGGGGTTATTATTATTAAACTATAAAGAAAACCAAAAACTATATAGACATATAAAAAATGAAATAAAAATGACAAAAGTTACACTTAAGTTTAGGGTCCAATTCTCACTATTAACTAGTTGCTTATTACCATGCATATTACTAGGATATTGGCTGTTTATTATAACTTATTACGCACATATTAATGCCTTATTCTGCATGAATATATTCTACATCCCTTAATCCTACCCAATACATAAACATAAACAGGCAAAAGTCATAGTTAATAGTTAGTAAATAGTGAGAATTGGACCCTGAACTAAAGTGTGACCAAAGTTTAACTAATATTAAAACAGAAAATATAAAAATAAAGTCTAATTCAAAATATTAATAAAAACGATAATAGTACTAAGAAAACCCTGTTATCATTTTGGAATTTTAATTTTTAATTCATGCATTTTTAATCAATTTTTGAGAAAATGTATGAAAATCTAGTTGCATTTTGAGTTGAGAAAAATGTTAAAAATCACAGTAGATATTGCTTTGTTTCTTCATCAACTTGATTTTGATGCACTGCATTATGGAACACAGTATCCCTTGCTTGAATATGACAAAGTAGTAGGTCGTCCAGGTATTCTTTGCATACAGAAAACATGCACAGTATATGCTGATAGTACTGTAAAACTTGACAACCATTGTATGTAGTGTAAATGTCACTATCATCACCTGCCTATAACATCTCTGAAAACTGAGTTGCTTGAGTTTTAGTGTCAGCTGGTTATTTTTAGGAAGCCTGAAATGATATGTAGGGTTATTTGAGGTCATGACAGTAACAGATGCATATGTTCAAGAATCAGGTGTTTTCTCTGGTGAAGCAGAGACATGGAAGTGAATCTGAAGTGACAGTTGTCATGTTAAGTGTGTTCGCGTCTGACCTGAACTGCACTCTGTCCCTACTGACGTGAGTTTGTGAAGGGAGGTAGGGTGTGTAGTTAAGCATTTGGAAAACCATCCCGATCTTTAGCGCCAGTGCCTTTTATTTCATGTGCCCAAGAATTCAATGGACAGCTATTTTTATGTCAAAAGTGTTTTAATGTTGCCGTATATCACTGTTGGATTTAGGGAGTCTAGCACAAGCTGTTGAAGAAAACGTCCAGTTTAAGTGATTTTTATTTTGTAGCTTAGTCCACTTCTTAATGGTCTTCCAACCATATAATATATAATATTCCCAATCCAGTGATCTGTTTGTCCACCACAGTAAATTTAAGACATATATATAATCTCTTTTTTTTTTTTGTCATACACCGCAGTCTTTTCTCCAGAACTCAACAATGAGGATTTTTACTTTTTTACAAAATACATATACGTTTTATTTTTAAATGCGTACAAAATGTATTTAAATACATTTTTAACATTTTCCTCTTTCATATTTTATCTTATATGCAGGATTATACATATAAATGTATATAATTCATTTTTTTAAATTAGCAAAAATCTTTGCAAATTATGCAGTTATAATTTAACTAATCTGTAAATTCACTTTTGCTGGGAAAAATTATTAAAATTATACAATATTAATATAGTTTTTAACTCATTCTAACTGAGAAGATTACCTTTTAACAGCTCGATAATGTTACCATGGTGACATCGACAGAATTCATAGCAACAGTGTTCAGTAATAACAGAAATCCAAATGTTTAGGTTTACATGATCTGCATATGTTTTTAAGGCATATGATCTGCATCTGTGATGCTGTTCCGTCGACTGGGCTGAAACTCTGAAACCACACACAGGTTGCTATCCTTATTTTTGAGCCCTGGTCTTTCTTAGCACAGTTAAGCTGCTTTAATGTGTGCTCTCCATCACAGGGGTGTGTAGCACAGCTGTGCATGCAGCAGCTGTTAGTTAAGCATGATTAGCATGATTTGCATAATGGCGTTTTCAGTTCACAAGAGTCAGCGTGTGTGTTCGTTAGTGTGTTTTGATATGTGGTTTTGCTTGCCAACAACTGGCAAGCCTCCATCTCCAGGTCTCTCCGGAGAATCAAGTGTTTGTTGGATATTGGAATACTCCATCAGGGAATACTTCAGTGTCACACCAAAGCATCCAATTACTGCCAGGTTCAACAAAATGACACATAGATCCTTGATTTCAACATGCACATCTTGATTTTTTTTTTTTTTTTTTTTTTTTTAATGGACTTTATAGTTTTTCTTAATTCCTTTTTTGCTCAGCTGCTTTGGTTCAGTCCTAATCAGAAAGCAATTTGGCGTTCCACAGGAGACTGTTTAGCCATCAGTGATGATGGAAAAACCTTCAATGTCGTTATTGGTTGCTGTTTTAATGCCTTCCATAGAAGCAGCATATACTGTATATTGTACCTGCTCATCTTCACAACATTACAACAACATTAATTGCACGTTTTGATGTCTTTGTGCTTTACTGTGTATCCTCGCATATACTGATTGGTCCAAGAAGCGGTAATATAGAAAGGATTGATTGGCAGTTGGTCTGGATGGTACATTTATGCATTTGCCAGACATTAAATTACATTGTGGGTCACACTTCCAAAATCTAGTCAGAACTACTATATAGTTTTACTGTTTTGAATCTTTTGTTTTTAATGTGAGTGTTTCATATATACGTATTACATATAATTTTTATTATGAGGTTTGTAAGCCATTTTGCATAGAATTTACAGCAAAAATAACATTTTAAAATACACTGCCATTCAAAGGTTTGTTTAAAATGTTTTTGAAAGAAGTCTGCTGAATTTGATTAAATTACAGTAAAAACCGTAATAACGTGAAATATTATAAGAATTTAAAACAACAGTCTTCTATTCTGAATAACTTTTAAAATGTAATTTATTTCTGTGATCAAAGCTGAATTTTCAGCATCATTACTCCAGTCTTCAGTGTCACATGATCCTTCAGAAATCATTCTAATTTGATGATTTGCTGCTCAAGAAATGTTTATTATTATTATTATTATTATCAATTTTGAAAACAATTGTGCTGCTTAATATTTTTGTGGAAACAATGCATTTTTTCAGGATTATTTGATAAATAGAAAGTTCAAAAGAACAGCATTTATTTGAAATAGAATTCTTGTAACATTATAAATGTCTGTACTGTTACTTTTGATTAATTTAATGTGTCCTTGCTGAATAAAAGTATATATGTATTTTTTTTTATTATTTTTTTTTATTATTTATTTATTTAGTTATTTTTATAAATATCTTACTGACCTGACTTTCGAACAGTAGTCACAGGTACATATTTACTTGTACTGTGATTAATATTTTGGTCATACTGCCCACCCTGAAATGACATACTATGACAAAATACTTTTCTTAATCAGTATAAATGTCTTGTTTTCTAGTTAAAAAATCTGAACAAACAGCATGATATTCATTATCTCAATAAATGTATCTTGTTTTAAGGATGTGAAGATATTTATTCTGGAAAACAAGCTAACCTTGCAGCAGGACCAAATTGTTGTTTCAGAGTTATGGCCTTTTCACACACCTAGTTTGAAAATATCCATTGAATCTGGCCCGGAAAGTCATCCTTGGACATTGTGTGGATGAAAACTTCAGTTGCCATAGAGATTGCACATCCGCCTTCTCAGATTCACAAGGACTGTGACCAGTCAGTGTGGGAAGAAGACTTATAGGTTTCTAAATCAGCAAAATGGCACTATACATCATTTCCATGTTGTATTGATGAAGCTCTCTGCCTCATTTCATTGGCGTCTTGCACAGGCTTTCATTGATCTCCCATTATCACATTTTACCAAATCATGAACCAATATCAGCCAACCCGATGAATCGATGTGCTTACTGAGGCATGATGGTTATGAATCGTTTGTTACTTGGCAACTAGAACCCACACACAGGTCAAAATACAAGTACTTAAAGCGAGTCGCTTCCCAGATGGCTCCGCTAATCTGCGGAGGGTTGTGTGACAGTGGTGTGGGTTTCACTTTGATACTGTACGTGCAGATACATAATATGATTAAACCAGGCCCTTGGGTTTGTTCGGCCTGTTATGCTTTGTGTCATATTGTCACAGCTCCTGGCGTGCCGAAGCAGGCATCGGGCATCTGCAATACTTGGTTAGGTCAAATTATAAGAAAGATCTGAGAATTAAAGGGATAGTTCACCCAAAAATGACAATTCTGTCATCATTTACTCGTCGTTCCAAAACAGTATACATTTTTTCCCAATGTCTTTTTGAAAATTAAAATATTTAAAAAAAACATTGGGAACCAATCATCATTGGAGCCCATTGATGTCCAGTGTATGGACAAGAAAACATTTCTCAAAATATCTTCTTTTATGCTCCACCAAAGAAAGTCTTACCGTTTGTAGCTACATGAGGGTAAGTAAATGACAGAATTTTCAGTTATGGGATAACTATCCCTTTAAATCAAAGGCATACAAACGGTTTTCTAATCAAAATATCTGTGCTTTTTCAACCATTTTTTACTTTCACTGTATGAGCAAATATCCTTCAGAATATCTGTTTGTGTTCTACATATTTGGAACAACATGAGGGTAAATGATGACAGATTTTTCATTTTTGGGTGAACTATCCCTCCATATGGTGATACACACTTCCTGGCATTAAGCCACCAAAATGGAAATATGTGGAACAGGGTGTTTTTGTGATATACAGTTTTACTGTAAAGCCAGACTGAATCATCTCATATTTATATGATGCTCTAAGTGACAAAACTACCTGGTTGTCATACATACGTGATTTAACATTTCATGACATAAATATATTTGTATAAAAATAATGCAAAATACATTTTCATGGTGGGTTAGAACTATGTATGGCTGGTAATTTTTCTCAATTCACACACTGTTGGCAGGTCTGGCAGAGTTAGTAGGTCTTCGTTGGATATACTTCATTATTTTATTACTATAAAAGTGTGCACCATCAGCATGCACTTTATCCATTCCTGTGCCCACTCACAATTACCACTAAATTTCCTTGCTCTGCCAATATTATTTTCCAGCATCCTGTCATTCCTGTCCACATTGATTTCCATAACACAGCTAATTGGTTGCTGCTGTGTGCTTCCTGTCTTTACCACATCACAGACTCTGCTGACATAATTGGACAAGTAAACTACACTTTCAAAAGTTTCGAGATGCATGAAATTTTCCCCACATTTTAAAGGGTTAAGATAGCTGTCCTGAATTGAAGGTAATAGTTTGGCTAACATATTGCCCTGTGTGCATCTAACGTCTGACAGGAAGGCAGGCAGGTGAACTATAATGATTTAGCGGTTGCACTGTAATGTGCTCCAGCCTCCCCTGGCTTTGATACACATTCAGACAGATCAAGTTGCATAATGAATATTTTACACATGCCTGCACTGCATGCATGTATGAAAGATCCTGCCGTGCACAGGGCGAAATTTGTTTTTGCCTTCACCAGGACTCTGCTCCTTTATTCTCTTGTTAATTGTCAACAGACAAAAAGTCAGAGTGGACACCTAATAACACACAAGCCTCTACGGCGGCATCAGCTGCAAGCTGTGCAAATAAACCTGCTGTTCTTGCTTTCAATCTTATTCTCTTATCTTTCTACATTTCATTTTTTTTTTTTTTTTTTCCAGTTTCAATTTAGTGAGGTCGATTGACATGACAAAAACTACATTTATATAGAGTGCAACAGTGACCACTGACTATAAATGGCTTCCTTAAAGGGGTGGTTGATTATGATTTCACTTGTGTAATGTTGCTGTTTGAGCATAAACATCTGCAGAGTTGCGATGCTCAAAGTTCAACGCAAACGGAGATATTTACTTTTACAGAAATAACTTTTTAAGGACTACAACAAATGGCTGGTAGGGACTACAACGAGCTTCTTCCCGGGTTGGTGAGGTCACAAACCCTAACATTTACATAAACCCCGTCCCCGGGAACATACAACAAAGGCCATGTAGAGAAGAGGAAGAGTTGTTGTAGTAGAGCACATATAAGAGTCTGCTCAAGCTGTCGCATCCGTCTTTTCCATTATAGGACCCCTTTAAATAGAAAACAGTTAAAATTGTAAACACATTTTAAATTGTAAAAATGTTTCACAATATTGCTACTTTTACTGTATTTTTGGTAGGTGAGCATAAGAGACTTCTTACAAAAACAAAAATCTGGCCGACAACAAACTTTAAAAGTGTACGTTATTGGTAAACATCTGGAGAAAATGAATGGGGTTTTTTTTACTTTGGAAGTAAAACTTCTGTTGCAAAGCATTTGCAACTTAGCCACGTGCAATGAAAATAGTGCAAATATAAGAAATAAAATAAATTAAAATAATGTTGAAAGCAGAGCAAATATTAGTACAAATATGAACAAAAATATCAGTGTAGAGCAAACCCTCCCACCTTCTCTCTTTCTCGGTCACATTCTGTGTTTCTGTACCCTCTCTTTCAGCTCCTCGTTTGCTCCTCCCACCCTCTCGTACTCTCGTTCTCGTTCACTCATGCTCTGCCTCTTTGTGTCTTGTGCTCTGAATGCACTTGTAAGTTTAATCTCCGCTAAGGAAGAGGAGGAGCGCCAATGCATGTTAGGTATCTCAGTAGCTGACAGATACAGTGCTCACAGGGGGAGGCATGAGAAGACATCTTATCCATTGATGCATCAATTTGTTGCTTTATATTTGAAGTCTGTTTGGCCATTTTTTTGTGTGCTGCCAATGCCAAGTGATCTGAAACACTGAGCTGAGATTAGAAAGAAATCAGCTAGTGTGTTTGGATATTCGCTGTCTTTGATCAGGGCTAACACTGGATTTGAATGCAAAGAAAAAACGTTGAAACTGAAAAAGGAAATTAAGACTAGGACTGTGGACATAGCACTCTATTAAAGCCTCTTACGTGAGACTATATGTGACATGGGAGCCTTGCAGGTGGTCTTGAGCTGCAGTCCATTTGATAATCGAGCTGTGAAGTTCATGTGCCGGTCGGAGAAGCAATGAAATGGGATTTGCGGCATCGCTGAAGACGGCTTTATCAGGTCTTTGCCAGTCTAGTTGTGCAAGTCAGGCTTCAGTTGGATCAGCCCTGCTGTTATTCGCCTCCTCTTAGTCAGGTCTCCGAGCAGGAGTCAAACGCATTGCACTGAGAAACTTTTTAAGTTTGCTCTCCAGAGGATCTGGATCTGGCTGACTTCTCTGTGTTTTTTGGAGACTGCGTTCTTCCATTGAATTTTCTCTGAGACGGGATGCAGGTGTCATTTGTTTGCACGGACCACCGGTCCATGAGCCGTAGCACGGATGACCGGCTCAATCGGCAAAATGCTAACAGTCCGAGTACTGGTACCCGAAGCAAGTTCAAAGCTGTGGCCATGGTGGCCAGGAGCCTTGGGCAGCTGTCCGTCCAGAGCGTGCCCTCTTCAAGTGACCAGAGCATGAGAACTGGCATGAAATATAGGTAGGAAAACTAATATATTGAAAGAGTTTGTGTTGTAACTGTGCCTGTTGGATAATATCCAATAATAAAATTTGCAGAAAATGTTGTCATTAAATATAATTTTATGTGTAATACAATTAAATACAAGTATTATTTGTACACAATTAAGTTAAAAGAAAAAAATAATAGCATTTGCATCATTTTGACAGAATATTTTGTTAAAAGAAAATGCTGAATGGTCCTATCAGGTTCAGTAGCGTAATAATTGGCATATGCTGGTGCCTGTATAAATTTCAACAAAGTGCTTTAATTGCATATAATGAAATTAGCCCCTTCAATTTGACTATTACTCTTCAAATCATTCTGCAAATGCAGCTTTAACTGTTGGAGAATAATGGCTACTGTTTTTCTCAGTCATTTTTACTCAATTGAGCCTTTGGCAAAATAGATTCATATCCCTGCATTGCTGCTGTCAGCTTTTCCATTAAATTTCCAGAGCTTTTTGTCCTCATAGGTTTACTGCACAACTGCTGACGTATGTGTGTTATAAACATTCTCTTAGGTGTTAATTCTATATAATAGTATTATATAATTTTGTTATATAATTTGTGTATTTCCATTATTTCCAAGAGTTCATCCTTCAGTTTCATGAAATGCAAAGCAAATTGAAATTAAACGTTTTCTACATTCATTAGCAACAAACCTGCAAGTATTTGTTAATTTACATAATGACTGCTAGAAAAACTGCCAGATTGCTTTCAGCTGTCATGTTCATTTGCACCAAAAAAAAAAAGAATCCTAATAACAGATCTTAATGGAAGGCGTGTGATCTTTCCATCCTATTTTAAATCAGGATTGCAAAGCGATTTTGTTGTCAGAGGCTCCAATTTATGTCAGGCTTAATATTCGCTCCTATAGAGCGAGAGAGTTAGCTAGACCTTGTTAGTTTCATTTATTCATTTATGCATTCATTGAGTTACTTCATGCAATGTCACTGTCTTGAAGCTTCATCTTCCCATTTTAAAGAAATCCTCTTGTTGTTTGAAAACCCATATGACTGTTTTCTATGGAACGCATTAAAAATAAAGGAAGCTCTTTGCACAACTCTTTCTGTACAACAACAGTGGCCACATCTTTCACGCTCCAAAAAGTAAATAAACACCATAAAAATATTATAAATAGAATAAAAATCTCATAGAAGTTGTACATAGGATGCATAGGTGTTCTAAAGGGATACAGTAACTATTTTTGAGGAACATTGAAATTCAAGTTGTCATTCATTGATAGTCCTCTGATAGTTATTAGTCTCTCTATATATGGAAGTGGTTACCATAAACTATTCTTCTAAAATGTCTATGTACAACATACGGGTTTGGAATGATTTAAGAAAAAATTATTTTTGGGTAAACTATGCCTTTAAGTGAGAGGTAACTTCTCTTGCTGGCGTTCTATTGTTCTAAATTCTGTGGCAAGCAGTATTTGATTCCAGTGCCTTCTGTTGTCTTGAGATTAAGATCATAGAGTGATTCCCCCGATGCCAAGAGTCAAAGATCCTTCCGGCTCTTAGAAGCCCCCCGTATTGACTGCAAGGTCAGCATCTGATCTTCTGCCAGAGGATGTGTGTCTGTGTGGATAAACTAGAGCATCACTTTGAGCCGATCTTCTCTAATGAAGCACAGAGCGGCCGAATCGAGCCCTGCCAGACGCTACTGTGAACGTGTTCTTTGTGAGTACATGTATATGCGATGAAAGACTGTGAGCAGTGTCTTAGAGTTTCTTTGAGTGTTATGTGTGTTTGAGAACTGTGCCCAAATACCCAGACGAAGAAAGCCCGGGACGCACTGCTCTCTTGTCAGGGTGAGTTTCAATGATGTGCCATATTAAGTCCCTAGAGCTGTTGGTAGCAGAAGTGGCCCATTGCACTCAAAGTTCAAGATTCTGAAACTTAAGCACAGGAAGTTACATCACAGACCACTTTTAATGCGATATAATGAACGTGCTATGAAGGGAAAACAAGCTGCCTGCTACTAGAACTACAGGTAAAGGATGTTCATGCCACATTCCTTCGAAAATAAAGTGAAAATAGCATATTTTCTTAGCAATAGATGCTATTTACACTGTTTTAATAGCAATAGATTATACTTACACTGTAAAAAATAGCAGTATTTTTATTTGCAATAAGTGTAAATAGTAGTTAGATGTTATACTTATAAATAGTGGCAAATACTATTTGTACCTCAGTGTTGTTGGAGATTAAACGGTATGCAATAATAACAGTGTAAATTTCCGAAAACAGAGCCTTTCCGATTTGATATGTGATGGGAAAAGGGAGTAGAGCAAGTTCGGCAAAAGGCGGACTCGAACATGGGTCGATTTGCGGCAAAACTTTCTGCCACGCGCCTTACCCCTACACTATTGCTACTGTTGACAAATCCAGCGTCTTCTGTAGTTTTGTCTGGCCTATCAAGACGTTAGTGTAAATAGCCTCTGCCAACAACGTGGCTTTGCACTTAGTGTAAATAGATACTCTGGAAAATAAATATGTGTTTCAGTATGATTAGCTTTTAACTCTGTACTCTCAAAGGGATAAAAGTCCTTCCAGTTCTGTTTTCCGGGATTCACTCTGGCAGACCGGCACCTTTGTCTCACCTAGTGTAATTTTCTTTAGTCAGTTCCAATCACAATCTCATTCTGCCCAGATGAATCGAAGCAGACAGGGCCATTGTAAAGAGAGAAGAGTGGAGGGGGGCTTTCAATTAACCAGCATCTTTCCCAGTCCAGCTCGGGCAGTATTACTCTGGTCTCTCGCCACCGTTGATTAGACAAAGGCATTGTACCGGTGGGTGTAGAATTGGGAATGCTGCCATACCGTAGATTGAAGTAGCTTGACATGGCTGCGTTATCTTATCCTCGCTCTGTGTGGAGATGCTTCAGTTTAGCTGAATTAACTGATTAAATGGCTCTGGTTAGGGTTCAATTAATGATTTAGGTTACACAGGCTTATGATTTTGTGGAGGAGATCCTATTACGCTAGTTGCTGCAGAATGGGCTGCAAACCTCTTTATTTATATTCTGCAAAATGAATCTGTTTACATGAAACATGTGAATGGATTTAAGTCAACACAAAATGTGTTCGTAACCAAGTTTACTTCCATAAATAAAACAGAATATACAATGCAGCCTTGGTGACATCAGCTGAAAAGGAGGTGAAGCAAGGTATAATTTTGATTTTAAATATTGCAAAGACAAACTATTCATTGGAATAATGTTCACCGATGGATCATGCTTTATTAAATTTGGTTTCAGCTGACTGGGTGCAGGTTGATTTTCAAAGATTTCTCTTTTAAAATCGAAGATTTTTGGCTAGCACAACATACTGGACATCTTTTGCATACTATTTGCATAAAAATGAATTGTTAATATTTGTTGATAACAGTTGTCCTGCTTTTTGTGTGGAATCTGTGATACATTTTTTTTTTCAGGATTCTTTGAATAGAAGTTTTACAAACAGCATTTTTTTTTTTTAAACATTATAACATTTTTACTGTCTCTTTTGATTTAATGCAACTTGATTTCAACACAATTTAATGCATCCTTGCTGAATAAAATATTCATTTAATAAAAAATAAAAAAATAAAAGTCTTACAGACCCCAAATGTTTTAACTAAACATTATAATTATGGACCCATAGGTCATACTGTACAAACTCAGCCTATTGTATAATTTCTAAGTTAATTCTAACAATGAGACTGTGATCATATGAATTTTTAATAATAATTTTTAATGTAAAAGGTTTCCCTGTGGAAACATTCAATGTCTTCAGTGTTTATAAGATGACTTGTATTACTGAGACGCACCAAACACACTTAAATAGCATGTGCGAAGCATAATTGGAAGTTCTGAGATGAAAAGTGTAGAGAAATATAAGACGGCGCAGTGAGTGTTAAGGCGTTAAAGAGTAGGCGTGTTGAGAGATTTTTATTGCACTTCTGGATTTCACTATAACTGATACTACCTTCAGTTCAGACTCACTCCCACATGAAATAATGCCTGATGAATGTTTGTGAGGAACAAACAGCAGCCTTTGCTTCTACAAAGCCACACAATACCACTATAAATGCTGTAAACGTCTCACATGTGCATTTCTATTTAAGGCTTGAGGAGTGTGTATGTGTAGTCCTTCACTCTGATAACGGACGCTTTGTAATGCCTCTGAACTAAGGATGGATGGCTGTATGTTCTGCTCTCTGTGCAGTGCTGATAGCTTTTAATTAAGGCTTGCATATTTGCGCTTTAAGAACGCGTTGATTCTCACTGGCAGCAGAATGTCTTTGTCGTTATCATTGCGTTCTAGGAATAGATTTATTAATCCCGACAGGGCTCTACCAGAAATAAACGCTTTTATTCATCTCCCTGCTAATTTGTTGTTGATGTGGTGGACTACATGTTTTTGCCTTAGAAAAGGATTGAACCCTTTAGTTGTGTACTTTTTGTTGAGTAATACTCCTGTTCACAGAATAAAATCGGAATAATTTGAATGCCATGCAATTAAAATTGGCTCTATTTAATGCACGTTTCTGGTGTTATTGAACACAATTCATTAGTGCACATATTTCTAAAAGAAAATGTATGTTTTCATAATCTTTCATCAAAACTCCAGTTCCAGCAGTGTTGCAGACGGGTACTAATCAATACTTCACATTACAGAAGTAAAATGGACTGCAAACAGATTCATGTTGGCTCCCAATTATCTGTGTTGGGCATTTTGCACGTGAGAAGCTACTGAGATTAACTGTTAAAAATTATATGACAATATTTATGACCTTCTGTGGGTGTTATTTGAGTCCTCCATAAAGGGTGTTGTTCCTTAAAATGAACTTAATATACTTTTGTCTAGGGCTGGACGATTAATCGAAAAGTAATCAAAACCGAAAATCCGACGTAATTTTCCCATGTCGGTTATTTCGGTTTTAGTCACGTGACTCTGCCCCGTCAGTCACATCAAGTGCAGTTTGCAGGCACACGGAAAGATTCAGGAGCAGTTATCTTTGTTTATACAATCTGGATGCTGAGAATTACTATGGTAATTGCATGTTTTACACAGTTTATACAGGTAAGTTAATCGCCGTTCTTATATGCGCTGCTACACGCACACACAGACGGCACGCAAGCCTCGAAGCCAGATCACTTTCACTTGCGTCCTCATGAAGTTTGTCAATTAAATGCGTTTTAAAGGCTTGCCAGTTTGAACATTGAAGCGATTTTAGACCATCGGATGCGTATTATGTTGAACTAATACAGACAGTAGCTCACACATCACGTGAAGATCGCGCGCACAGAGAGGAGCGCAGAAACTCATTGTCAACGCTGTCCTGTGATTTATCACTAAAGTAGCTTAGAAACTCATAGCATTTATAGCATTTTTTTATAGATTTGTCTACCTTTTGAAGTAACTACACACCACAGCTTCATAATTAATAGAGACGGTATGACTAATTCACACACACAATCACTCTCTCATTAATGCATTCAAACAAATGTAATGTAGGCCTACTGTGTAAGAAATGTTACGACCCATTGACAATAACTGCTGAAAGTGAGCGGTTTCCTTCAGGTATTTTAAAATCACAAAGAAATAGAAAAAAATATCCCACCTTTAATAGTTGAACATATTTACAGTACAAACCTTATCAAGTGAACTGAGGGCAAAAAAAGGAAAGCAAAAAAAAAAAGAGCTAAATAATCGTTCCTTAATCGTAATCGAGGTAAAATGTTCAATTAATCGATTTTGATTTTAGGTCAAATCGTCCAGCCCTACTTTTGTCATATTAAAGCAAAATACACGACATACAGCTCTTAAATGTTATGTTCTTTATTTCAATGTTTTGTTCTGAAAGCTCATTTCAGATAGAGTATTATATACTATATATACACTACTAAATATCATGTACTATACATATAAACCTACTATAAAAAAAAATACTAAATAAGACTAAATGCAGCCTTTGTGAACATAGGACGTCTCTCAAAAACATAAGAAAAATCTTACTGACCCCAAAATTTTGAACAGTGTACATTATTGCTACATACATAAATAAATGAATCACATTAGTGAGAGTCGTGAGTGGCAAGGCAGCAACATACAAAAAGCCTTTTTTTTTAAATATATGGGTGTGTCCAACCTATTTATCCTGAAGAGGAGGGAATTGTTGAACTTTGTGAACTATGGGCGTTCCAGTTCTGAAGATCTACGGGGCTTTCTGTGAAATTGTGCATGTGCAGATTCTGTGTGGGCCGCTTCATAACCCTGATAATGGTAACATGACCTCTTTTTCACGAAGTGTGTGTGGAGGCTGTGGAAAAAGGGGTGGTGTTGGTGGAGAAGAGGGAAAGATGTGGGATTTGAGATGGAACTTATTTTTGACTAGAGCTGAAGCTGTTCTCAGGTAGAGCTACTGCTTTTAGAACAGGGTGTAGGAGGCATGCTCACAGTCTGAATTGCTCTTACATAAACACAAATTTCATAGAACAAATCCACACGAGGCAGCCATCAGAGTATTGTGCACGGATGAAAGAATGGTGTACATATAATTCATCACATTCCCCACTGCAGATTCCTTAAATTATGCTCATGTTTCTTCTGTCTTCCATGATATTTTAGCCTTTGCCTGCCAATAATAACTCATACAGTAACAGAAAGGCTTGTGCACTATTTCAAAGGGGCCAGCTGGCTACCATTTGGTCATGTGACATGCATTTGCACTTAAAGGAGTAGTTCACCTAAAAATGAACATTTTGTCATCATTTATTCACCCTTAAGCATCCAAAAGCAGGGAATATGACTTGTGCACTATATTTCAAGTCTTTTGAAGCCATGCAATGTCTTTGTGTTTATTTCAAATATGGCACATCAATACATTTTGCAATAGGGATGGGCGATATCTTATCGTTTGCGATATACCGGTAAAAATTCTCCCCACGATAAGAATTAGTCTTCCCGCGATAATAACGATAAAGCCTAGTTGATGACGCGACCCATTCGCAGCCCACGTGCAGAGCGAAAACAACGATGGTGGAAGCTGCGGAGGAGTTTATCGCTAAAAGAGGAGCTACCTCTACAATCTGGAACCTGTACACACAGATATATTTTCACTCACTGAGCGCTTGAGAGATTCGCGCTTTGTCAGGCGATCTGTAAAGGACACTATTTCATTTTATCTCAATGAATGCGCAGTGTATTTGACGCACAGTAAACACTAGTGTGAGCGCGCCTGACTGAGAGCGCTCTGTGTTTTACACACACTCAAAGAGAGAGCGAGAGAGTCTTACATACCACGCAGAATTGACGTGCTACATGTAAAAAATTTCTTTGTTGTATTTTTCGTTTGGAATTATTCAGCCTTTATGAACAAGAAGAAACTAATGCGCAAACGGCAATCTCATTGGCTGGTGCTATTACTGTGCCTGTTTTGATTTCAGCAAATCAGTTAATCACAACGTGATTAATATTCATAAACCCAGAAGCTCATCAATCCTTAGTGTGGTTTATATTGTTATTAGTTATAGAATTCGTAGTATTATTATCTTATCAGTATTATTGTTGTTGTTGTTTTTTTTTTCCAGAAACACTGAATGACCAACAATGTCTAAGCACCACCACCAGTCCTAAATTTAGTTAAAATGACAAATATGCATTCATGCTTCTTCATTCGCATGATTACCAAGTTTTAGTTCAAATTACTTATTCTATCATTAAATTATTATTTGCAATTTTTTTTTTTTGTAATCTGAAGACGTGGTTGGGATTATTACTTTTGCTGTTTGCACTATTTTTGCCTCATAAATACAGAATCTGTGTTTACATTTCAAACTTGTCATTGATTTGAATTATTATTGTTTGTATTGTGTGATGTTTTTCATCACAGTTGCACTATTTAAACATTACCTGCACTTTTACAGAAGAAAAGTATATCTGCAATTTTTCTGGGCTGGTGTTTGGATTTTTTTTTTTTTTTTTTTTTTTTCTTTTAATATTCTTTTATGAAATTTGTTTATTATAGGAGCCTGTTTGATGATGGGTACATTTTACTTTAGATCATTGTTTGTTTTTCTGAGGCTCTCAAGAATGCGTGCAGCTCTCACTTGTAGCCAAAAACATGGGGAATGATACTACATTTATATCGTCATCGCAATAAAGACCAGAAAATATTGATATATTTTTAAGTCCATATCGCCCATCCATATTTTTCAATATGGGTTTCATATCAATGACGATTGAAACCAATAGCATTTGATGTCATTTATGTGAAACCCGATTTTGTAGAAGATCTGCCATTTAGAAAGACATGAGTAAATGATGACAGAATTGACATTTTTGGGTGAACTATTCCTTTAATGCCTGACATGTGCTGAGAAGAAAAATTGGTGTAGAAGCCATTTTCACTCAGTAATTGCTTGTGAATTTTACAAATAATTACAAAGAAACAGCAAAAAAAGTGGAAAGACTGAAATGGTATTTTCTTGTCAAATGTACTGCAGTAATCTGTTTTATTTACAAATCATTTATTTTGTAATTTACCAGTCATGTTCTACTTTTAGAGTGAGATGTCCTGATCTTTTGAGTTCAGAAACTGACTGAAGCAGGTGGTGGCAGGCACAATCCTACAGAGACCGAAGTCATCCGAAAGTTGAACTCCCTCTGCTTCGTAAACAAACCTGACCGTCCGTGTTCTCTGCATATCGTTAACCCGACTAAAAGACAAAGGTAACATTTATTGACCTCTGGCTTGATCTCCTGGCAAACCCAATCTCCAGTGCTACACCTGGGTCCAGTTGTGACTGGGTCACTGTCCATCATGCAGTATTCAGATCCAGCCTGTGAAATATTCAACACAACACAACACTGACAACAAGGAAGCAGTAACACGGTAGCATAATCCAGAGTTTACTGGCCCTGAAAACACCAGATTGTCTTTCGATTTACTCGTACCTTCGGTCCAGCACTCTTTTAACTGGATCGGCTTATTATTTGAGCTGCCGTGACACAGTTACACAGCTTCAGTCATACGTTTATTGGTGTAGACAGCAGTAGAGTTCTGGTTTAATCTGTACTAATCATGTTAGGGATACTTTGTTTGATGTCACAGACATCAAACCACGAAAGGAGCCCTCGCCTGATCTCCATATCTCAGATCTTATTCACTGTACATATTATCAACAAGGGCACAACCAATGAATGAATCATAAACAGCCTTGGAATTTATCTGTGGCATATTGTTTGTTTCCTACTGGGTGGTAATTGCTGCATATAATGAGAATAATAAACTCTTCAGGCCCATTTTTGGCAGTTTGAGATGAGATAAGAAGACTTTGGCATGTGAACGATGTCACACCAAACAGTGTAATACTTTATTGAATGGCTATCATGCAAAAACACATTGTTTTTTTTTTTTGTGTGGGCTGAAACGCCTCAACAGGGTGTGAATTATAGGGAGTTTGGAAGAAAGTTAAAGTTTGGAGGGTCTTAAAATGCGCATATCTGCATATTCAAATCAGTTTTTAACGTCAGTTTCAGCTGCGTTTTTGTAAACCCCAAAAGTTTGATTACAAGTTAGTCAAAATACATATATTTACCAATAGATGTTCTCAAACTGAAGTCGAGTTCGCCTTACAAGGTAACCATAGCAACAGTCGTTTCCATTAGGATCAGTATTGAATGATACAGTGCACTAACAAAAAATAAGTACTGTTATTATGCATCACTTTATTACATACAAAAAGTATATTGCTCAAAAACTTTAAGTCTTGTAAGGTTTCATGGCACTTTTATTTCTCATGAACGATTTGAAAGCTGTGGAGAGAAAACAACAACTGCGTCTGATCCAGTTTTATTTTAGTTATAAAGGAGTTAACAATATATCAGAGGTTCACAAATGCACTCTGCAATGTATAATTGCATGCAACAAAATACACACATTTTGTTAGCTTACTGTGCATTACACAAATGCACACAAAACATTTAGTATCTGTATTTCAGTGCACAAATAAATGCCATACATTTGCTTTTGCATTTTTAATAACTTCTGAGACACTTTTTTTATTATGGAGTACATCCTGTGATTTGATGTTGATTTCAAATCCCTCAAAAAGTTAGCAATTTTCCCGCCAGTCTTCCGTCATGTACAGCACATGCATATACAGTGGTGGCCAAAATTATTATAACACCTGACAGATCTGAACTTTTTTTGCCTCCAAAACATGATTTCATTTCATAATGTTCATGAAACATGCAGATGCTTGCTCTGACCATCAAATATCAGATGAAGTGAGTCGTACTGTTTTTATCCACTTTTAACTTTAATATTTGGTAGGGCTGCACGATTAATCGAAATCAAACCGCAATCGCGATTTGGGTTATGTGCTATTATGAAAGCGCAAAGGCTGCAATTTTAATTAAATATATGCCCAGCGTGTTAGTGAAGAGCGGCTCTGTGATCAGGAGCAAACGCTGCTCCGTCTGAAAGCACTGCGAGTTTGAGTCGCTTATAACATGAGTTTGAAAAAGCAACACGCGTCAAACATCTTCACAAACTAGTAATGCGAAGCGTTCATAAACCTGTTGTCCAACCAAATTTAACGTTTAGTAACGTTTTAACCCACTTCATATCGTCAGTCGAGTGTTTGTGAGCTGATGTGGCTTCTTATCACAGAATGAGGCAGACGAAGAATTATTTTATAGTATTCTATACAGTGATTAAAGTCTGTCAATCAGCACTGCATACTTTATTATTATGAAAATCCCCGAGAAGGCTTGATGAACTCAAATACACCATATCTTGATGCAGTCGTGTTTATTGTCTTCATGTTTAATCAAAGCGTTTCTATCTTCTTTTTATTCAGCTACACAGCGCTAGCTTCACATTAGGGATTTCCTGAAAACTATTACTTCTCTGAGGCAAATGTGGCATTTCTGCTCGAGGGCGCCCTCTGGCCTCCAGTATGAATGAAACTTTTGGGTAAAAAATAAGAAAAATAATACTTCTCTCTAAATAAATGTATATGACAATCCATATGTTTTTCTTCAATGTACAGGAGTGTTTTCCCCACAGTGGATGCATAAGAGGCTCATATTTCACATTAAAGACATAGACTTTAAGAAATTGATATCACAGATAAAAAGCACAGATTTTTATAATAATAATATTTTTTTTTACAATAAATCCTTAGACCTTTCTAATGATTTTTAGTCATAGACTGTCTGCATATTAACAGGTAACCCAGCAGTTTTTTTGTAAAATAAGTTTTCTGTAAAATATAAATATTATCATTATTAATTATTATATTGTTATATTTATTCTTAAATACTCTATTTTTAATTTTTAATAATGAAAATGTTATTGTAATAGTAATATTTCTTATTTTGTTAAATATTTTTATTTAGCAATAATAATAATAATCATAATAATTATTATTAGTCATATTAATATATAAACACAAAAAATCGCATTTTAAATCGCAAATCACAATTTTAACCAGATTAATCGCAATTAGATATCTTCCCCAAATCGTGCAGCCCTAATATTTGGTATGTCCACCTTTTGCAGTAATTACAGCAGCAGTCAATATGTTTCCTCTGAGAACTTCAACACTAATGTTATCCCATGTCTTCTGCAACTGAACCCAAAGGCTTTCATTTGAATGTACAATAGATCTGTCCAATTTATTTTCCAACTCGCCCCAAATGTGCTCGATGGGGTTGAGGTCCGGACTTTGAGGGGGCCAGTCCATCATTTTCAATGTTCCAGCAGATTCCTTCTGTCGCAGGTAGTTCCGGCAATAGTTAGAAGAATGTTTTCGGGTCATTGTCCTCTTGGAAAATAAATCCAGGCCCAGTAAGACGACTCCCAGATTCCAAGTGTTCTAATAATTTTGGCCACCACTGTATTTTAAAGTATGTTTGTGTGTGTTTCATGATCCTTTAGAGGCGATGTTGTTTTTTCGTGTCCCAGATTAATATGCAGCTATTCGGTTGAAAGTGTGAACACTGCGGCTCTGTGATGCTGTAAAGACATTGCTCTGAGCATCTTAACTCCGCGCAGCAACATTGGCTCAACCAGGTTTGGGGGCAACAGAATCATTGTTTTTGCGATTCCATCTGATAACTGTATGGTTAAGAAATCACACGCTTCATGTTTAAGATAGTTTGACTGTGCTATACAGCGGCAGAATTAATACACAAGAAATATTTACGCTGAATTAACTGAACCGTGTTGCATATGTTCTGCCCAACACAGAACAATCTGTCTCACTGCAAGGTCTAATTAAAAAGTTACTAAATTTGACACTGACCTGCCCATTGTTGTTTAACCACATGCTCTTTACTTTTTTGCTGTTAATTGCAAAAATAGATTTGAGCAGATGCTCATTCTTTTCCCCCTAGTGAATTATGCCTGGCAGATAAAGACATTAGCTTTATTAACTTCAAGATTCCCTCATGTCTACAGGAAACAGTTGCTAAAAGTTTACTAAACATTTCTACTTGAACTTATGCGCTGAGGTGCCTGGAGAATTCGTCAGCCATATTAAACTTCCCAGCAAATGCTTCTATGAATAGGATCATGAAAAGAAATGTCCGTTCTGCAGGTTACTTTTCAGATCCAATGCAATGTGTGGCTCGCTGTGGTCTGTCTTTCATTGCATTCTGCCACCGGACACCTACATGTTTCTAATCCAACATAGACACCCCCACACAAACACAAAAAAACCACACACTCTTATAGAAACACGCACATACATGCCTTGCACTCCTACACACACAGACAGCTTGTTATGTCATCTCTAATCCCATTTATACTTCTTTATTCATGTACATGCTTGAGTACAGACACCATAAACTAGGGCTGGGTTATATCTCTCATTTTGCCATTTGTTGCCAAGTACATTCAAAATATTTCAATACATTTTTCAATAAATATTTATATATGTATTTCAGTACACAAATATTTTTCATATTGTTGAAAAATTATATTGAATGATTTTTAGTAATACGCATCAAATTAACATTACATAGCCATATTTACTTGTTTGTGTTTTTATTTTAAAAAATGCCATGTGGAGACTTCAGTGAACATTTTAAAGTGATGGCACTAAATAATTGTTGTGTTGGACAGAATTATTTCGAATTTGTTGGAAAGAATTTTGAATGTTTTCAAAAATTCTAAATATCCTCTAGCCCTAATATATACATACACACACACACACACACACACACACACACACAAACATGGAGAAAAGTTCATGTTGTTCCGCTGTTTTTCTCATTTGAAAAGTCTGTGGCACACATCTGTTGTTTTATGTGTTCTAATCTTGTTTTCTTTTCCTAGTGTTCCTAGTTTTCCTTGTTTTGTTTTCCTAGTGAACATTTTAAAGTGATGGCACTAAATAATTATTGTGTTGGACAGAATTATTTTGAATTTGTTGGAAAGTATTTTGAATGTTTTCAAAAATTCTAAATATCCTCTAGCCCTAACACACACACACACACACACACACACACACACACACACACACGGAGAAAAGTTCATGTTGTTCTGCTGTTTTTCTCATTTGAAAAGTCTGTAGCACACATCCGTTGTTTTGTGTGTTCTAATCTTGTTTTGTTTTCTTACTGTGAACCTTTACAAATTGTATAATCAACTTACCCTCTTTTTGACTTTTTACACAATGCTGTTCTTTTTAGCGCACCAGTTTTCTTGGCAGGAAAATCAAAACATTAAGGCTTAAATAAAAAGTAAACAAAAGAAAGTTGGGTCCAAATTCCTGCAGTGTGAGACCGGCAGCACTTCTGTCCTCTGAGATGCTCAGGGCTCTCTTTCAGAGGATGGTAAACCTCTCTCTCATGTGGCTCTGTGACTCTGGGCTGGTGAGCCTTCCTTTAGCCAGTTCTCTTCATTATAGCTGCTGTCTCTATACGCTCCATACTCTTCCTCGCTCCCAGAAGCCCCTGGGGTCAGTAATCTGCCCTCAGGCACTAATAAGTGTCATTTTCCCCAATATGTACCAATCAGCAGGATGACTTACAAACTCCATATGCACCTCTAGCAGCCCCAGTGGCATCTACAGGACTCAGGCTGTGGCCTTAGAGGAACTTAAATCCTTCTCAGTGCTTTTCTGGTGTGATGAAGACAGTAGCTCTGTTCTAAAAACCTAGTGAGCTGCCTTGCTGTCTACAGCCTACATGGGTGACATCTCAACCGTACAGGGAGCTTGAGTCACAATTGATTCCAATAGAGTTTGAGTTTTGAATGTTGCTAAGCTATTGGTGTGAAAATCTGAGCTCATAAATATGTGGCAAATGTGGGGTAAAATATTGTATACTATTTTTAGCCTACTTTTTTGTTATTTTAATTTATAAATTTATTTTATAGTTGATTTAGTAATTTAACATTTTTTAAAAAATATTTTTTAAACCAATTATTTAATTATATTTATAATTAATAATATGAATTGTAGTTCTTTAGACTTGTCACTGTGCATTCTGGGATTGCATTCTCTGTGAGACATGCATGCAGTGCTCCCTTAGATTTTGTACAAAAGAAGATCTCTTATAAGGCACCATAAGTCTGGTTTTGGGAACAAAACTTTTTCCATTAAAATGCAGTCTTGATAGACATATCGCTAGGTTTTGGAACAGAGCTTTTTTTTTTTGTTGTTGAGAAATTAGGTTGGGACGGCCAAAGCTGACAAATCTCATTTAGTACTGCAATGATCTCACGCTGACTTCTAGATTGAACAAAGTGATAAAGAAAGCAGGGTAAAACCTATTAATCATTGTCTTTATTTCCTTTTTTCCAGAAACTTGGGGAAGTCTGGTCTGAGAGTCTCGTGTCTTGGATTAGGTGAGTTTACGGCTTCTTGATCAAGACCCATTATAAAGTAGATAAAAAAACCTGCAGCAAACAATACAAGCTTTTGTAGTTTTTTTCAAAAGATGATTTTTCTTCAAACTACCAGATGCTATTAGTGCTAGACAACTGAAGTCAGCAACATCCTGCCAGTGTTGTTCTGTTCTGTTCTCTTCTGCAGGGCATTAAAGATTATCCATGTTATCTGTAGCTTCATCTTACGGCTTTACTCTTCAGTGTCATTGGTGGATCACTGATAATCATTTAAACCTGGTTTATCTTGTGAAAAGCAGTGACTGATTCTAGATCTCTTTACAGGAACATGGGTGACGTTTGGAGGACAGATCACAGATGAGGTATGATGAGCCCTGATGTGAAATTCTTGAGCACACTTACATCATGGTAACAAACATGACACTAAAATAATGCAATAAACATTAATTTAATGACAAGATGTAACTAAAACTGTAATTTACATAACTGATACGGAAAAACAATTATTAACTCTTTCCCCACCATTGACGAGTTATCTCGTCTTTTATGGGAAAAAACGCTTCCCAGCCATTGACAAGATTTTATGGCTTTCTGTGTTACACTGTTATAAGGTAGGGGGCGCTATTACGCATCTCCTGAACGAGTACAATATCTCCAGATCAAAACACAGGAAAAGAAGCAGAAACGAGCGATATATAAGCAGATGCATATGAAAAAGAATGCGATCATCAACAATAAACAGCATATAAATCATAACTGCCTAATGTTACTGAATGAAATGTCGACCCAGGACGAGCTATAGCACTGTGTAACCTTAGGGGGAGACTCCATCTACTCCATCTATGTTTTGATCATCGTTCTGAATCCCATCCGGATGAAGTCTTTGACAGTCTGAAAATGTTGCTTTTTTTTAATGAAACTTACTCACATTCAAGTGTTGATAAAAAAAGAATGCATGAAGCTAGAATAAAACAGAAAGTATATCAAAATATAAAGTATATCAATATATCAAAAGAAAGAACAGACCCTCTGCTTTTTTTTTTTTTTTGATATATTGCAGATATTATTCTGGGGGAAATGAAATTTTTGCGAAAATGACCAAGAACGCTGGCGGTGACTGGCAACTTTTTAAAAAAATGCTCGTGTGGAAAGAGTTCAAATTAAAATCCATCAAATGTGAAGTGTCACACATGGAATTCTGGGAATGTCAGTTTACCGTTTTTCACTATAAATTACAAGATGGTTTGTTTGTTTAACTTTTAAAATGTACTATTTTTGGCAGTATTTTACTGTAAAATTACACAGTGTAAGGTTAGATGTATTACAGTTTCTTCCAGTATACTGTACAGGAACTTATGGTTAACCAATTAACAGGTTTTTACTGTCACATGTTTACAGTCTTTTACAATTAAAATGACAATAATTTTATACAGTGTGACTTTGTGAAAATCAGCTCTCAAGTCTCATTTACACTTGTGGTCATTCAAACCTGGCACCCCAAGGCGCTTTACACCCAGTTTGATACCAGTAATGTCAAAAATAATTGGTCTCACAGCTGCGGCACAACACATGAATGTTTTAAATTAAACATCATGGAAGAAAACTGGTTTAGAATCAGAAATAATGATGGTTGGTAAAATGCTGGAAAAACCTTTTTTGGGTAAATGAATCCTGGCTTAAACACAGTGTCTGTGGATCCTTAATGTATGAAACGTCCTAAATTTACTTTTTTAAATTTTAAGGCTGAAAAAAACCCTCTCAGATATCTTGAAAAACACAAAGTTATAAAGTAAAAAAAAAAATGTTGAATGTACAATTTCATGGTGTATATTCCCAGATTCTGTGTTTTTCAGTGTAGATAAATTTACTAAGAAAAACAAATGTGATTACATAGTATTCTTCCATGAACCACAGTTCAACTGAACATATTGTTTTTTAACAACATTGTTTGGTGGATGTATCAAAATGTTTTATTGTGTTTTGATATTAAATATTCAAAGATAGATGTAATTCTTGTCTGCTTATACACTGTTTAGCATGCAGTAGTGTTTCATTGCCAGCATGCACTGTAAATGTACTTAAACACATCAAAGATGACTTATAGACTGGCACAATGCAGAATACAGCTTTTAATAATTGAATAGACTGCAACACCTTGAATGCTGGATTCCCTCCTCTCCCTTCCATCCTTCTGACAGATGGCAGAGCAGCTGATGACTCTGGCGTATGAGAACGGGATCAATCTGTTCGACACGGCAGAGGTCTACGCTGCTGGAAAGTAAGTGCGCCAAAATGAACACACAGCTCACCCCATCAAATTAAAGACTGTAGTATTGCCATGTGCTGAAATATGTTCATTTGTTTATCTTGTATAGTTATTAAGTAATGTAATATTTGATAACATTTACAGACCATTTTTATTTCAAGTATTGGTAGCGTTTGCTCATATTAGGATTAGTTATTTGAGCAAACCCCTGACACAAACTATTAAACTTGAAATGTTTGCGTTACAGACATGAATGATACTTCAAGCCGTACCACTTTACAATAAAAATCACCCTAGCAACCACCCAGAACATTCTAACAACACCCCAGTAACTATCAGGAACACCCTAGCAACCTAGGCACAAAATAGCAACTATTCACAACACTGTAGCATTTTGGTGCTGGTGATACTCTTTAGAAAATGTCAAATCTAGTTGACAGTTTTAGTATAAGTTCATTTGATTCTTTTAGCATGAACTTTCCTCAAGTTTTCTTTAAAACTAGGGGTCATTTCAAAAGGTGAATGAACATTTAAATGACAGCTGACCCAGGGCTTCATTGGAAATGGTGTTCCTCGTCCGTGTCTTGCGTGGGAGTTTGTGTTGAACTTGTCATAAAGACTCAGTACAAAGCCGCCAGATCAGGGAAGGGCTCTAAACTGTCATGTGCATTTACTTGTATGCCGAATATCACAGTTTTCAGACGGAGTATTACTTCTAGTTGGATCTGGAAATGATAGCATCTCTTAATGTTTCAAACAAGTGAGATTTATCAGCTTTGAGCAAGATGAAGCTCAATAATCAGTGGGATTATCCTGCTTTGGCAATAAGTATGGTTATACTGCACTCAAATAGACAAAATAGGCATACAACATGTTTTAATCTACTCGCATCAAAATACATTTTTATGGATGTACTGGATATTATTTGGCACTGTTTGCCTACGCTGTCGTCACGTTCTTCGCGTTGTCTGGATGAAGATATGGAGCAGAGACTGCTCAGCGAGTTGTGTTGATGTTTGAGTTTAGTGATTTGGATAAGAGAACACTTCAGAATAAGGTCCCGGAGTTCATTCATGAAGTTGTGTGTGAACAACACATGGCATCTGTGTAGAACCAACAATAATCGCAATATTGCCAAAATCCCATTATAATCGCATTGAGGGTGCATGTAAAAGCACTGAATGAATACAATTACCTGACCTAAACTGATACCATGAGCATCATATATTTCCATATGTCAATATGTCAACAAAGACATGTAGTGACCCAAAAATAAGATTATAAAATACTTAAATGTTTACTTTACTGTTTTTATATTTCATTCATGTGTAGGTCTAGAGGCCCTGCATGCCAAACGTGCAATCTCATAAATATAATATATTTTAATTATATATAATAGAATAATATTACATTGTAATATTATTTTTATTAAATGTACTATATATCAAAGAATGTTCCCTGTATGTTAGGGATCCTAGGTAAACATCTTAAGGTAATTTTGTCTTAATTTTGGACCCTGCTGCTGAGATGCAGTGTATTTCCAATTTGAGCAGTTTGTATCCTGACAGTAACAGCCCATCGATGGGTTAATTTCAGCTGTTATTTCCTACAGTGCTGTGAATCCATATTACAACACATTTTCCTTCCTCTAAACAAGGAAAGTTGACACATGATGTTTCATAAATAAACTGTAAATTAGGTGAGGATAGCATGCTCTGTCATTAGCTCAGCGCTGGGCGTGGGCATCACTGAACGTCGCGGCGCTGATGGGGGGAGAGGAGTGGGAAGAAATGAGAGTGGGAAGGTCTATTTTATTTATCCGTTTGGAATAAACACGGATCTGGCAGCATCTACCATACAGCTGCGGTCAATCCAGTGTGTTAAACTCATGTGCCGTAACGGGACAAACACCCCTGCTTAAACATCAGCAAATACACACACACACACACACGTGCTGGCACACACGCGTGTATCTTCCCTGGCATGTGCACACATCAGCTTTTGTCACCTCTCTCTCTGTCTTTCTCTCCCTCGCACATAAGCAAACAAAAACACAGGCTGAGCCGCCCCCTCACACATCTGTGTCCATCTCCATGTCTGTTCGACATGCTAACACAAGCACACTAGCATGCATATTCAGATATCCTCATGAAGATGAACAACTCACATCTCATGGAACCTCCTTTGAAGTTGGGACTTTTTTTTTTAGAAAGTGCGGTGTAGCGGTGGGCCGTACATTCATGTGGATTAATGAACCACTCTTTTCAGCTATTGACTACTAAATTAAAGCACAACAGCTTCCTATTCAACTGTTTTATTGTAAAGCCTGGATCAGTTTGAAACACTGAATCAATGTTCATCCATCTTTTTGATCGATTAGTTACACAACTCTGGAATACTTGTTTCTGAATGGTCAGTCACATTTTTTCTGAGATCATATATTTTTTATAATATTGCTTAATTTCTTTATATGCACACAGCCATACATATACAGTATAAGACAGATTATTTACAGTAAGCAGGTTTGCTTTATGTTGGATGTTCTTGGGTTTATTTGATTATAATGACCATTCCTTGTGTGCTATGAAAAACATGCATATTTTATATTTACATTTGGACCTGTTCCTCCATAAGAAAATAAATGGAGATGTTGGTTCACCTGATGGCAGTGTTATTTTATTATTATTTAGTATTTATTAACATTTTGAATTAGCATTTATTTACATATTTTCACTTTAATTTTAGTTTGTCAAATTTTGTTGTGTGCTTTTGTCATTTTTATTCGTTTTTATTTTTTTAATATTTTTATTTACATCTATTTCAGTTTGTCATTTTAGTACTTCAACTTTTTTTTATTTAATTAGTTGCCAAGGTAATTTAAATTTGTTTTTCATTTAATATTTATTTTGTGTTATTTTACTTCAGATTTATTGATGATAAACATTTCCCACTAACTTCAATTTAAGGGTTAGTAGCTGAATGAAAATTCCCAACAATGAAAATTAACTAAATGATGAGATCCAAATCCATTTTTTTTTCTTTTGTGCAAATACAAAAGATTTTCACACTGCTCTTTTCCATTTGATGAAAGTGTTACAGCGTCTTACTTCATTCACTTTCACTATATACGGCAAAGAGAAGCATTGAAGAGGTGGTGCAAAATTACTGGATTTCATTTTCATAGTAAATAGTCCTTTAATATTCCCTGTCTTCCCATAACATGCCACATATGAAAGGAAAAACAAGATTCCAGAAGGATTTTTAAGAGAGATTAATAGTAAAGCAGTGGGTGGGATTTGTGGCGTCCAGGAGCGTTGACTGAATTACAGGACAACGGTTCATTGAATTGACTAGTGTACGGCTTGGGGGAGATCTCACTCACTGGGAAAATCACAGCCCGAACTGTATCCTCATTGGGCCCAATTAGCACCTTCAGCAGCACTAATGGCTGCCAGAGAGCCTTTTAGTCTCCAGGCTGTTACTGACACTCCTCCCTGTCTGCGAATATAAAGGAGGCACACTTTTCAGGGAGTTAAAGATGCTTTTAGCACCCAGGCCTTTATTAATTACTCATTCACATGCCTTATCTCTTTAAATGTTTGCACTCTCTCCAACTGTTACTGGAGACATTAGCCTTGTGTAGCCCCAGTTACAAAGCAACCAAAAGTCATTGAGCACCCAGACTTTCAGAAATTGTGTAAAGCCAGCCACACTTGCTGTTTTAAGAAAACTCTTGTCATTCTTTTCTTTTCTTTTTTTTGTGATAAGGATCAGACAGTCCATGAATAATCCATGAATGTTCTGTCTGAGGTTTACAGCGTATCCTAAGCAGGAGCATCGTAGCATGTTTCCAACAATTTGCCTGTCCACACTGAATGCAAACTGCTGCATGACATGACAATCAAAGCCAGATGGATCATATTGGATATTTAATATACAGCTGTTTGCATCAGGAATCTATAGCTCGATAGCTAGAAAAATAATCTCGAGAGGTGCATTAGTTGAAAGAGATCCTTGAAAAATGTAAATGTACTGTACCTGATATATATCCAAATTAATCAATATAGAATTTAATTGAATTATGAAATTTGTGTCAATACCCAACCCTAGTTTTTATTGCTTTTATAAGAAACCGCCCTGAATATAAAAATACCTGGTATGTTTTCATAAAAAGTATTGATAGTCTTTTGCCGTTGAAGTGTGGTTTTTAATTTATATGAATGTATTGTATCATATTGCTGTCTTAAAAGAGGTGATTTACTACACTTTGAAATATCCCTTCAGTGGCCTGTTTTGTTGGCTGTAGATGTCAATAAGATGACGGATTAGTCTGATAACCATCTGGTTTTCTGTTGCAGGGCGGAGATGGTGCTGGGCAACATCATAAAGAAGAAAGGATGGAGGTATGTTCATTAACAGCATACAGCTTTTCATTTCCTTCGGCCGTCTCTTATCTTGTGCTGATAACTCGGCCCAGTGCCTCAGAGATTGTGCCACCGCAACCCAAGACGGGCAAAAATATAAATTATTAAAGCCCTGCTAGCCTCGCAGATGTCCCATCTAGATATTGAATTATAGAACGGTTGTGTGTGTGTTTGTTGTGCAGTTGATGTCCTGATATATGTTTGTGTAATGTAACACAAGCTAAAGGAAGTTCATTGTTAATAGAAGCCCTTGTTAAGATGTTTTAATTTAAAGTAGGGTGGGCTCTCACTGTTTCTGCATAATGAGATGAAGCGTAACTCAGCTCTCTGCTGGACAGGATCTGCACATTTTTGTGTGTGTGTGTGTGTGTGGTCGGTCGTGCTGCTTAGTCATCCTGCTAGTCAGTGTGCATCAATATCAGGGCACACAACCCCTCACCTCTGCAGAGGCATAGCTTATTTATGTTTGTGGGGGGGGGTTATATATAACTGCATATATATACACTGATCAGGCATAACATTATGACCACTGACAGGTGAAGTGAATAACACTGATTATCTCTTCATCACGGCACCTGTTAGTAAGTGGGATATATTAGGCAGCAAGTGAATATTTTGTCGTCAAAGTTGATGTGTTAGCAGGAAAAATGGGCAAGCGTAAGGATTTGAGCGAGTTTGACAAGGGCCAAATTGTGATGCTAGACGACTGGGTCAGAGCATCTCCAAAACTGCAGCTCTTGTGGGGTGTTCCTGGTCTGCAGTGGTCAGTATCTATCAAAAGTGCTCCAAGGAAGGAACAGTGGTGAACCGGCGACAGGGTCATGGGCGGCCAAGGCTCACTGATGCACGTGGGGAGCGAAGGCTGGCCCATGTGGTCCGATCGAACAGACGAGCTACTGTAGCTCAAATTGCTCAAGAAGTTAACACTGGTTCTGATAGAAAGGTGTCAGAATACACAGTGCATCACAGTTTGTTGCGTATGGGGCTGCATAGCCGCAGACCAGTCAGGGTGCCCGTGCTGACCCCTGTCCACCGCCGAAAGCGCCAACAGTGGGCACGTGAGCACACACATATATAACTGCATTTTATATATATATATATATATATATATATATATATATATATATATATATATATATATATATATATATATATATATATATATATATATATATATATATATATATATATATATGCATTTCATAAATTAATGCAGCTTTACATAAAACCAGTAGATGTGTCTGTTGTATATCCTCATTTAGACAGCCGAGTAAACGTGTGTGTTTGTGTGTACATGCATTCCTTTTGAAATTAAAATGGTTACCTCAAGCTGTTACTCTGTTGTAATTACTTGCAACTTCTTAATTACTTTCTAAAAGCCTTTCAAAAAGTGTGACCTAATTTAAAATTATTTTCCTTTTCTTTTTTGCAGGCGCTCCAGTTTAGTCATTACAACCAAAATATTTTGGGGTGGAAAGTATGTATATATATATATTGTATTATGTATTATAAAATGAATAATGGTGTGATTATAGAGCTGCACAATTCAGGTTTTTTTTTTTTTTCAAATAGAGCTCACGATACTAAACACAACTAAACAAAGTAACATGTAATTTACCAGAGATTCAAGTTACTTTCTAAAGGTCATTTGCTCTATGATCGTTTCCATAAACATCAGTGGGTGTTTGAATCAAGATCTTTAAATGATTAATCGTGCAGCTCTAGTATGATACAAATAATACTTTTGAAACTTTGAAGTTCAGGAGGTATAAGTTTCACTTAAGAATTATGATTAAGTGGGACTTAAATCTTTGAAATAAAGCGCTATGTTTTGCATTGAATAAAATATTACGGCCTCAATTCTAATATCAAACCAAGTAATGTCTTTGCAATATAATTTACTAAAGATGGCACCAATGATAATTGCATAACAATACATATCCTGTTGTTTTCTAGAGCAGAGACAGAGAGAGGACTGTCAAGAAAACACATTATAGAAGGTGAGTAGACCACAAATCATACACATTATAGAGCAGTAGTTGACAGAACTGGTTTAACTGTGTGCTGAATTGATTTGAGTTATTCTTCTGTAGGTTTAAAGGCTTCTTTGGAGAGATTGCAGTTAGAATATGTGGATGTAGTGTTTGCAAACAGACCAGACCCCAACACACCCATGGAAGGTACATCTCGATCTCAATTCATTTATTCTACTGTAACTCATCCCATTCTGTTTGTGTTCCAGATATAATTGATTCCTCAAATCATGTGTCTTGTTGAGGAGAGTTGATTACACTGTTCAAAATAAAGGTTTATTTATTGACATCTATGGTAACATTGAGAACCATTAACATCCATGAAACCTTTACATTCCACAAAATGTTCTTTTTAAGAACTGTTCACTGAAACGTTCTTTTGGGAACTAAAAAATGGTTCTTCTGTGTCGAAAAACCCCCTTTTGGAACCTTTATTTTTAACAGTGTAAGCAAGTTTATACAAAATTAGATGTTGCTTTGTGGTGCTCACTTTTAAAATGCAAGTAAGACGATCTTTTCAAATTGCCCTGTTGGCCTTTTGTAAGTCGCCAGCCTGAATTAAATCTCAACCAATGCTTTCAGGTGAAGGGGTGGCTGCTCTTTAAAAACCAAGACAAAGATGTTATTTGATCGTCTTTTATTGGCCTAGCTGCCCTTTAGAAAGTTCACAAAGTTCACTGGTTGAAACACAAACAGCTCGGGGGTCTGCAGACATCTGCTCTTCTTGTCATTAAAGAGCTTGACACTTCAGTAGTCAGTTTCTCGCTCGCTTTTAGACAGATCTCATATAGTCAAGCGAGAGCAGTAATGACTCTCGAGCTCATAAGACTGATGTTTTAACATCGCTGGTGTGGGTTATTAGGTACCCAGTCCTCATTTGAAGCTTTGTTTCTTTGAGCCAAGATTCATATTGACCTGAAGCACGAGTTGTTTATTTTCTCACACATATTGATTAAATTCTCCAGGCTCAATTCAGAAAGCGATTCATCATTTAAACTCCCTTCCCTCGCATTAATCGAGCTTCTTTTCTTTTTCTTGTTAATATTTCACATGTTCATCCAAAGTGACACATTCTAATGGCACCATGATATGATGTATTGTGCGGTAAATCTCTGAAAATCTGCTGTCTGATTGGCAGAAACGGTGCGGGCGATGACCCATGTGATCAATCAGGGAATGGCGATGTACTGGGGCACGTCACGCTGGAGTCCGATGGAAATCATGGTGAGTCACAGTCTCCTAACTTTTATATGCTCACTCCCCTGTAATCAACATCACCACCGACTGCTTTTGTTCCTGAAGAGCCTTTCAAGAACTCTTTAATCGCTTGATGAATCTAAAGATGCTTCTGTTTAAATAGGTGCTGTCAGTGAGGTATTCTAAACTTACAAACAGGGCGGATCGGAGACCTAAAACAGCACTGCATGGAGTCAGTCAGACAGTTTCACAGTGACCGAATGTTCATGTTCAGTGACGCCTCGTCAGTCACTAAGCTGTATTATAAAAACATTTCCACAAAAGAGGATGCTAATAGTGATTAGAAGTAAAGAAAAAGGGAGAGAATAAAGTTCCACTGTGAAATTAGACCAAGAGATGTGAGGTGTCACTTTTGATTTTGTTAATAAATTAATAAATCATTAATGATTCTTTTAATCTTTATTATTTCCAGTGTAGTCTATGATTTGTGAAATACAGGCTGTTATAGACTTGAAAATGATTTAGACCTTGGATTCAAAGAACTGTCCCATTAAAGTGATTTGTTTGTGAATCAGATTCAGAGACCTGGCTCATAAGAGTCATTTGTGCTTGAATGAGGTTCAAATAACTTTCTCATAAGAGTCAGTTGTTTGTGAATCAGACTATAAATACATGATGTCTATTTGTTGTCTTTGTATTATTTCTCTAAGGGTTTTTTTTCTCCCCCATTACATTCATTTTAGACTAAAAACTTACAATTAATGTTTTATAGTTTAGTTTCATTACGTGGTCTGGGTGGACGGGGGAGGGCGTTTTGAGTTTTGTCACTCAGGGCTCTATCATACACCGGCACAATGCGATGTCAGGCGTCGCGCAAGTGTTTTTTGCTAGTTTCAGCCCGACGCAGTTATCATTTTCACGTCCAGCACCACGTTGTTTAAATAGCAAATAGCCCATGGGCGTGCTGGTCTGAAAACGAGGTGTGTTCAGGCGCATTGTTGGCGCGTTGCTATTTTGAGGAACTGAAAACGACTGCGCCATTGACCAACAAAAACCTGCTCTAAAGTCAATAGCGCAGTATTTTTTTGTGTTATTTAAAGGGCGTGTTAGTAATATGCGCCTATAGACCTATTTTGTGTTTGCAAACAGCGATGATGTTTTTTTTTCTGTGGGCGGAGCCTACTAGTTTTATGTTCTATGACTAGTTCTGCCGTAGCAATCTGTGGAAGCCACGGAATAAAAGACAGAAAAAAAGTCAATTTCGAGTTTATATCTCACAATTCTTAGAAGGATAAACAGAATTGTGAGATACTCGTTATTCAGTCTTTTTTCCTCAGAATTTGCGAGTTTATATCCCACAATTCTGACTCTTTTCCCCTCAGAATTGATATAAACTCACAATTGCGAGTTATAAAGTCCAAACTGGGAGATATAAACATGCAAATGCAAGAAAAAGAGTCAAGAATTATGAGATGAAAAATGTTATAGGCTATGTTTAAAAGTTATCTGTGTAAAATAGGTTAAAATATTATTTCATGCTGTAACTGTTATGTATGTATGTCCTCTATGAGCTGCATATGTGAATATTATGTAGACTTACTGTTTACATCAAATTCATGCTTTAATAGTAGACTAATCATTGCAGGTTTCATCAGTCCAGTCTGTGACTTGCAACATAAAGTCTGCGTTTATCTTCAAAAGGTCTTCAACAACGGAATTCTATAAAAATGAAGAGGGGCATTTTTTTGAATTCCGATTCTGACGTACAAAAGCACAACAAAACATTTTTCTCTTATTCTGTGGATTTTGCAGATTTTCCTCCACTTGTTACGCTGTTTTAATGCGGCCACTATGCGCAAGCAGCGAAAAGTGACGTTTGCTCCAAATGGGTCTATAGGCGGGTGCACGACATGCAGCAGCACACAAACATTTTTAAATATTAAAAATGGCGCCAGACTGTTTTTTCCGTCACTGAACTAGCAAAAGTGGATTTGGACATGCCCTAAGTGCACCTGCGCCATGCGCTTCAGACCATTCGCTCAGATCGTTAAAATAGGGCACTCAGACTCATTACAGAAGAACAAGAAAAATTAATTTTTCTGTTATATGACCCTTTTGAAATTTGACGTTTTTGAGTTTAGTTGCACTGCATTCGTACTTTCAGAACACTAACCTTATCATTTGACTCTTGATGTTTTGTAGGAAGCGTATTCTGTGGCCCGACAGTTCAACCAGATTCCACCAATCTGCGAACAGTCAGAATATCACATGTTCCAGAGGGAGAAAGTGGAGGTGCAGCTTCCTGAACTCTTCCATAAGATCGGTGAGTGATGCTGCTGTCTGTGAAGCCCAGAGAAACCGCGCACAGACCTCAACAAATGTACCGTTTCAATCGGTTTCCACCTGTCTTCTCAGGTGTGGGTGCAATGACATGGTCTCCACTGGCCTGTGGGATAATCTCAGGGAAATACGACAGCGGGGTGCCGGCATACTCTCGTGCCTCACTGAAGGTACTTCATATCCCATGAGTCTCTCTGTCTCCTCCTCTTCCTGGTCCTCTGGAAACATTAGTGACCTCATATGTGATTCCTTTGTGTTTGGTGTTCTAATGTGGATGTGTTCCGTGTCTTCCAGGTTCTATAGTTGGTGTTTTCCTGTAGATGTGTTTGTTGTTGATGGCATGATTCCACACGCCTGATCTTCAACATATATTTCTTTATGTGAATGAGTTTCTATGGTAACTCTGAGGAGGATTGGCACTTGTTTTATCCGTGTATCCATCTCTTTCAAGCGCACTAAACCACACACACAAGTGCACACTAAAAGCACCCGTTTCCCGAGCTGTATGTTGGCGTAGTCGCATGTTTTGGCTCATTGGTGTTTTTGTGACCCATCATCTTCCTCCTGTAGTCTTGTGTCACACTGTTAATCATCCCTGATTTCTTGTTACCTCTGTGTAACGTACATGTGGATTGACACTTGACTATAACAGAACCATGCTGGTGGTCTGAACAGTGATGGGTCCGTGTGATTTGGAGACCCATGAGTGTTTAGATCACTAGACCACACTGGTCCTTTTCCACTGTTAATTAATATTTACTAATGATGGACCTGAAGCTGGATTATTTATCCTGGTCTAGCACACGCACAAACATTCGCTTTTTGCTATTCGGTACAAATTATCCTCTAATTAGTACTTTAAAGTCAACATGAAGTCAAAATTGACTAGTTTCAAACATTTACTCAACTTCATAATTTTTTTTTTATCATCAATAACTAACTTTGCCTCTAAAATGACTAAGCCTAAAATGACATTCCTATATGGCTGACATGACCTAGTCCAGGCGGACTATTGGTTAATAAATAGCTATTTAGTATATTTCATTTTAGCATTATTTATATAATATAATAGTATTTATGTACAATCTTTAGTATTTATTTTGAATGAGCTTTTATTTTTTTGTTGTTTTTGTTCTTTTTAGCTTTCATTTATTTTTATTTAAAGTTTTTCATTAATATTTACATTTTATTTTATTTCAGCTTTATTTCAATTAACAAAAACAATTTTTAATAGTTTTAGTTAACAATAACAACACTGGTCTGTTTTATGTTGTTATTGTAGGTATCTAAAACATTGCCATTGAACGACTAAAACATTGCAATTTAATGCACACTAGTTCAATAAAGATACAACAAAAATAGCAAATTATGATAAGATTGAAAAAGAGTTGCTGCCTTTGGAATACATGGAAATACTGTTCATTTCAGTTATGAATATTCATTCATGTTTAATATTCATATTAAATCACTGATTTCACTTGGAAATATGCCACATTACCAAATTCAATGAGTTGCAAATGTTTCATGTTGACTTTAAATTTATAGAAATGTTTTTATATATACCTAATCAACAGAATAAGTCAGATTTGTAGAAGATTTTTGATATATTATAAACCTTGAAATCATTTATATTATATATTTTTTTTTTACTACAAAAAAAAAAACTTTCTCAAAAGTCATGTTATGTTTGTGTGCGTGTGTAAGATCTCTTTACCCCCTAAAGTTCTCAGAGCGAGTTCATCTCTGCTCGTTTGAGCTTTTGGGCGGACAGAGTCACATGTTTAAAAACAGGCCCTCGCCCACACAGGTGCTGCTGTTACGTGTCCGAGAGCGTGTGTGTTTATGTGTTCTGTGTGTATGTCAGTGCACCGCTGTAGGCGTGGGCCCCTGTTTTTGAGCAGGTGTGCTGTGTTGTTAACAGGGCTACCAGTGGTTGAAGGACAAGATCTTGAGCGAGGAGGGCCGACGCCAGCAGGCGAAGCTGAAAGAGCTGCAGGCAATCGCTGAGCGGCTGGGCTGCACGCTGCCACAGCTAGCCATCGGTACGCCTAACCCAAAGACACACTGCCGCTCTCTCTCTTTCTGTCTGTCTGTCCGTCCGTCCTGCACCTCGCTCATCCTTTCCCCCTCTCATCCTCCCCTTCCTCAGACCACCGGAGCGGAAGCGTCTGTCCGTCTGCGGACGGGTTCATGAACAAATGCGATTAGTTTGTGGCTTTTAGGGAACTGTTAATGGAAGATTGTTACTCACGGCATTGTATTCTTGCTTAAGTGTAGTGATAAATATAATAGTTTAAAATCGATTTTGCATAGTGTTTTATGATGTTCAGTGTGGTGTCTGAGATGGAAAGTGTTGTGTAATGCTTTAAAGAGAGAATAGTGTAACATTTTGAAGAAATATCTGCTGTAGGATCTAGAACGAAGGCTTTTATAAGGACTGCGACGGTTTGATTTAAGTACATCCTCTCAAAGTACAGTAATCTAATCTTGAGAGCTCGTGATCACGGTCTGCTGCACATCGTAATAGTCCAGTTAAAGGCAAAACCATCAGATTCAACCACTCAAAATGTGTGTGCCGATACTAGGGGTGGGCGGTAGGACAGAAATCTTATCACGAGCAATTTTGTATCACTGTAACGGTATATAACACAATATATTAGTTCTTTTTGGTGGAAATTCAACAAAAAATATCATTCATATATTAAATAACTATGTGGTAACACACATTTTGGGACAATCCAGTCAAATTAGTGAATTTAGTAATTATTTGAGATGAGGTACTTCATCTCATTTACTTATTTTATTTAAAATAAAATATTTTTTATTAAAATAACAATAATTTTATTTTTATTATTTCTTATTGTATTAATTTTTAATAGTAAATATTTTTATTAGTAATTATTTTATCAAAATAATTATAACAAATATAAAAAAGCATTTCTTATTTTATTTTTTATTAGTTATTTTATTTTATTTTTATTAGTAATTATTTTATCAAAATAATTATTTATAACAAAAAAGTCTGCCATTAGTGCAAAAACTGCTTCACATTATAAAAGTACACAAAACTGTAAAACTTGTATTATACTCAGGGTTCAAAAGCACATTCTTCCTCTTCCTACGTCCCACTCGTCCCATTTTTTGTTTCCACCAATATATCTTATGCGGTATAAATGGTATAGCAAAACACATTTCTATCGTCATACCGCCCACCCTGGTCTGATACCCTTCATAACTCAAATCCATAAAGTTTTAGGAAGTCCCTCATCTTTGCGACCTCACAAAAGTTGTAAATTGGCACTGTATGTGACCACACACCCTCCGTGATTCATCGACTGCAGGACTCAGGGGAATAAAAATCTTGACAGGACCTCAATCCCCAACGCAGCGGCCGATAAAATCATGTCCCCTTTTCTCACCTGGCCTTTAATGCAGTCGTACATTGCATTTCGCACCTCATTACTGGGTTGCCAGCCCCTCCCAAACACTGCAGATTCCTCTTCCCCCGCACAAGCGTGTCCAATCGATTCACAGCCGGTATACAGTCACCGCTGCTCATTTAGACAACCGCCAATGTATTTAAAAATAGTGCTGCGGGTCAGACCTGCTGTGAGGGTTAATGAACTGCACAGGGATGTAAATGGGCAGATGATTTTGAGGGGTGACGTCATAGTGTGTTATCGACAGTGTTGAGGAGGCTGATTTTAGACTGTAAATTATGACTAGTTTGTAGCTTAACAAGCTAAAGTAGCTAAACTACAGTGAAGCTTCCCCTTTTGATAAAGTTGTTACATTAAGTTAAAGTAGCAAACATTATTGCTTTTATTTATTTATTTATTTATATATATATATATATATATATATATATATATATATATATATATATATATATATATATATATATATATATATATATAAAATATACATTCCAAGTAATATCAATCAAACTGCAGTTGAGTTGTTTTAAGTAATAACTAAAAAAAACAGTAACTAACAAAATTAGTTAATTGAAAGTATGTGTTTTTTTTTTTATATATATATATATATATATATATATATATATATATATATATATATATATATATATATATATATATATATATATATATATATATATATATATATATATATATAAGTTAGTTTTTTAGCAAAAGCAAATAACTCCACATTTCATGTTCAACAAAACCAAGTAATTGCATTTAAAACACACGTGCACTCACACACATACTAACATATGGGCACACACATACACAGATGCAAGCGCGCTCACTCACACACACACAAACGCAACGCATAAGGACAACCAAGCGTTCAGCATGTAAGATGTGTATGGTGTACAAGGAGTCGAAATTATAAATCCTCGACCACTTTTAGTCAGCTTTGACAAAACTCCCCTCAGCTAGCGCGTCTTGTGACTAGCAGCCTTGTCACCTGACTGGAATACTGCGCACGGATTCGCTAAAACTGACTTATCGGCTTGTGTTCACAAACAACAAGGGTGCTTGTCGGTTTCTGCAGTAAAAACGTGAACTCGCGATGCCTTGACTGAACAATAAAGGCTTTTGTGACAAAACGTGTTTAGGGTTCAGAACGTGCTATATGTGGAGAATAACTCACGGCAGTCATTTTTTTTTTTTTTTTAAACATGGCGTTTATCGGTTTTTGCAAATTAACTTTTCATAATTTATAGTGTATACACACACACACACACACTACTACTACTACTACTACTACTACTACTACTACTATAACTATAACTATAGAGTATTTAACAACATTATTTTGTTACAGTAAAGTGGCAAAATTTTGTTATGAATTGAAAGCAATTTCCTTAAATTAACCATCTGAACGAATCGATTCATTGAAATGAATCATATTTCCCAAAGCTACTTTCCTCCGCTCACTTGTGTACAATGCATTGTGACATAAAAACTGCTGCTGTAGTGTTTTGTCAGGTCACACCACTATAAAAACATACAAACATAAAAAAAAAAGTAGAATCACTGTTTAGTTAGTTAATCCCCAACACTAGTTTATGCAGTTTCTCTTTTTTTACAGCGTCGGCGTGATTGTATACCATTTGCACTACCATTGTGTGTGTGTTCAGACAAAGCAATCTGTTAGGGCTAAAGTGCTAAATCCATTAAAATCCACTGTAGTTTGATTTACCCAGAACATCAGAGCTGACACAGTGTAGCCTTGAAAAATAAGAACGCGATTCCAAATGGCTGTCGTTTTACAGACACACACACACACACCAGTACAGTAAACACACTGCAGTGCCAGCACACAGAATGCCAGTGCAACAGATGGCACACACACTCATACACGCACGCAAATAAACTCCCAGGAGGGATTAAAATCCCCACAGAGTTTCCTTCCTGTCTGTGTGTGGCGGCGGTGTTGCATGGACCGTGTTTAGGGAACGGCAGTGGTCAGCATGGCTCCTCTTCACCTCCTCTGCGCTCCTGCAGATATCACTCCTCTTCCTGCGAAAAAAAAGATCACGCAGCTCTGATTTTGAGCGCTCAGTGTGTCCTGGTGCTGGGAGCCATGGTAACAGAGTGGTCTGGCAACTGCTGTGTGTTTTGTGAGATGCTTCAATGTGTGTAGGAGTGGGAGAAGTAGCTGCTTTAATTTTGGAAATGGCTTAATTTGTATATATATATGTTTTGTTTTAAATATAACATTTATCTCTTCGTTTTGCTTTAAGGGTGGGGTATGTGTGTCATATGTTGTGAATGATATTATTTATGCTATATGTTCAACATATTTGCTGCTCATCTCCAGCGTGGTGCCTGAGAAATGAAGGCGTAAGCTCTGTGCTCCTCGGAGCCTCCAACACGGACCAGCTCATGGAGAATATAGGAGCAATACAGGTGAGAATGCAAATGAGTGTGTGGCAAGTGTCAATCAAATGCTAAGCTTCGCCTCAAAACCATTATTGACCAATCTTAGTTTACTGCAACTTGCAGCCATACGGACTTTTCATATTTCCTGGGTTCCCAGAAGCAGAAGTCATTATAGTTATATATTTAGTAATATTTATATAGTAATATTTTTTTTTTGCGTTCCTTTTGCCTCAATAGCAAATCCACAATAGCATTTCTATGACTTTCCAAAAGAGAAAAAAATATTGAGAGATTGATTGCCTTGGTCAGATGAGAGAAAGATGCAAAATTTACCATTACTACAACAAGTTTTGTTCAGCATAATAATTCACAAATGAACTCAACTTTTATCAATTTTGAAGCCTAAATACAATCGGCATATGTAAAAAGCTAAACGTAGGCTATAAATGAACTACACCACAACATTTAGGCCCTGTTTACACCTGGTATTAAGATGCGTTTTGGTCGATCGCATCACAAGTAGATGATGGAGACGCATTCCTGTTTACACCTGGTGTTTTAATCCGTCTCTTTTGTCAACTTTCAACCACTTCTGTCCTGATTTCTTCAAGGGGAGGGTCTATGTATGGGCTTTTTCAGATCTTTCAATCTAATGGACGAAATAAGCTCACACAATTTACATATGAACGCGAAAGGCAGCCGCAAGACGACGCCGAACACTGTAAGTGTGTTCTAGAAATCAGGAATGGTGTGAGAACAGGAAAAAGTGTGCTTGGTACGTTTTATCTTCAGCCGACAAAGTTTAAATCCCCTCTGTCTAGCGCGCTTCCCATAATGTTTGCGCATTAGGTCAGTAGACGGTCTTTGGTGGCTGTTCAAACACATTTGACCACATGAGCGTTTACACTGAAAGCAATCCGGTCAAATGCGTTTTCGACTACCTCTGGAAGTGGTCGAAAGTGGACAAGCTCAAACGTTTAGACCCCGTTTACACCTGTTTTTAGCGTCGTCCAGTTGTGATCCGATCGACCAAAACGCATCTTAATACCAGGTGTAAATGGCCTTAGATTTCGAAAACTGTCTTTTTTTTTTTTTCTTTTTTTTTTTTTAATTCAGCTGAAAGTTTGCACAAGAATAGTTTGCACGAGTGATTCTAAACACAATAAGGATGTAAAAGCGACTAGCGAGCAGATGAGTTTTCCTGTTCGGATGATGACGTTTAATGTCCCTGACAACCTATGTAGTCCCTTTTAGAGACTTGTTAGCAATCACCTTTTTCAAGACAAGTAAAAACTTTTTAAAAATTCAAAAGGGGGTATTACTGATGTATTTTCTTGTAGAGAAAATATCTTGATTCTGTGTTAACCACAGACCTTATTTCAGGCATTTAATCAAAAGCCACATTCAAAAACCCACTGACTTCAGGACGATGGAGCCCAAAGTGATAAAATGCTAACTTGTTTCTGGGTTTTGGCCTACAAAACTGCATCATTCCTGCAGCACTCTATTATTAGATATTTTTAGTTCTTTTCAACTGTAAGTGAATGCAATAGTTTATAGTTCATTTAAAGCCTACATTTAGCTTTTTACATCTGCCGATTATATTTAAACTTGTGTGTTTAATTAAGTTTTGTATTCATAAAACATTGGAAAAGCGCTTTTCTCTTTTCATTTGGCTGTGAGAAGCATTTGTATCCATTCTGATTCGAACTCTCTGCAATTTTAATCATGTTACTGTGCAATTTAACAATATAACAGTGTGCTTTCCAATCTCATAAGAATAATCCGTTCGATTTTAATCACTTTATGAGCCCATTTTACAGCAAATCATGCTGTTCACAGAAATCTCCGGTTCATTCCTATGGGACGCTCTGTAAAACTCATGCGAGCGACTGTAATCTAGGTGGGCGGAGCTTAGCAAAGACTGAGTTGCTGGTTGTGAAATGTTATTTCTGTAAACTCAGATAATCAGGGTTCTCACATTCATGGAAAACCTGGAAAAAATTTATAAATATTTCCAGGACATTTAAAAGAAGGCATTATTTAGTGAATGTGAATGTAATGTAAAAAATTGGTCTTTTTGAGTGCAATCTCAATAAAATGATTTCTAAAAATTCTAATATACATATACACACACATTATATAAACACAAACTTTTATGTTAGATGTGATTATTCGGTTTGACATATATATTGTGTGTGTGTGTATATGTAGGTGTATATATGTGTATATGTTTTGACCTCATTCTTTATATATACATGGAAACCAGACTCACTTTGCAGCTCTTTTTGCAGGTTCTTCCAAAGCTATCCTCCTCCATCGTGCACGAGGTGGACAGTATCCTGGGAAACAAACCCTACAGTAAAAAGGACTACCGCTCCTAGTGTGGAACCAGACGGGACCGGATGCTCCGCACCCACCTTTGCCTGATCCTCCGTTAGCTTCAGCTTTTACTGAATGAGTACCGGCCGCATGAGACGGGCAAGCACCCACAAACCCTGGAGAGCAAGACTTTTAGAACACAAAGGGCAAGAAACATGTGAAAAATACACAAAACAAACAAAAACAAGACACATTCACTGACAGAGGGGTTGAAATGCAGGATAGAGAGCGATGCATTGAAGATATGTGCTTACGGATTTATCTGTGTTACTCTACAGACAAGGTACTCTAAAATGAGATCACTAGGGTAATTAAGAACAAAATTAAAAAAGATATGCTTAAAACCATTTAAAAAATAACATGCTTGCTTGGTTGCTGGAAATATTTAAAAAAAATTCTGTTTTTTTTTTATTTATTTTTTTATATTGAATGCATAACAAAAATGGAGCTCAAGCTGAAATAGTAATCAGTTGCACATGACCCATAGCCACTCATGTGATCCATTTGGGTTTGCACACGTCGTTCACATCATCGAGGTGTCTCGGCCCAGAACTCTTCACTGTGTCGTCTCCGTTACGTATGCACACGCCCCCCCCCTTCGCAGGCAAACCAATAAGCACTTTAAGGGAACATCAGAGGGAGTGGCTTTGTGAAAACTGATTTAAACGCAGCTCCTCTCTAGTGTGAAATGGGGCAAAAATCAATCGCTTTTCCGTATTCTGCACAGGGCATTGCATCGTCTCGGTGTCCGCTCTTTTCTGTTTAGCCTCAAAACGCGGCCCTGGCTTCTCATGTGTCATTTCTTTGCTAACAGTTCTGCAAGAGACCTTCTGAAGTCAGATCACTCCATCAGATGTTGTGCTTTTGGAGGGCAGCTGTCTGTTTGGTTGTTGAAGAACGCTGGAAACTGACGGCGATGAGCCTCGGAGGTCTTCCTTCCACAGTAACCTGCTCCTAGCACACACCTTTAGTGTACTGATATTATAATTACTGATTTATTAGATTTTAAGTGTAGATTGAATGATCTGAAGTACTAATGGGATAAGCATGCTTCAAAAATATTTAATGCGATTTACTGCAGAATTTTCAGTCTGAAGAGTGAATGTTAGGAAACATGTCAAGAATGTGTTTTGGTCATATTTCACCTCAGAATCAATATCAATATACAATGAGATATATGCCAATTTTTTACTTATTATTTTGGAACCATTACCATTTTTTTTTCTTGCTTTGTGACCATTTTTATGACAATTATACACATTTCCCCTGCAAATTGTTGTTACTTTTTTCATGTAAAGTATGTTTAAGTTTAATTGTAAGTGTACATGTTGGTAGTGTTTGTTTAAGAGAGAAAAAAAAATAAAAAAAATAAATATATATATATATATATATATGACCCTGGACCACAAAACCAGTCATATAGGTCAATTAATAAATAAGCTTTCCATTGATGTATGGTTTGTTAGGACAATATTTGGCCGATATACAACTACTTGAAAATCTGGAATCTGAGGGTGCAAAAAAATCTAAAAATTGCCTTTAAAGTTGTCAAAATGAAGTCCTTAGCAAGGCATATTACTAATAATAATAAAAAAAAAATTATATATTTACGGTAGGAAATTTACAAAACATCTTCATGGAACATGATCTTTACTTAATATCCTAATGATTTTTGGCATAACAGACAAATGGATCATTTTGACCCACACAATGTATTGTTGGCTATTGCCACAAATATACCCATGCGACTTAAGACTGGTTTTGTGTTCCAGGGTCACATATATATTTTAGGGGTTTTGGGGTCTTGGGGTCATGGTTCGATACAAGTTCGGTACAACAGGAAAAATAGTCCAATTCTCACTATTAATGATTACTTTTGCCTCAATAACCCCCTAATTACTGCTTATTAGTTGGTAAGGTAGGTAAGTTTAGGAATTGGGTAGATTAAGGGATGTAGAGTATGATCATGCAGAAGGCATTAATATGTGCTTTTATAGGTATTAATAAACAGCCAATATCCTAGTAATATGCATGCTAATAAGCAACTAGTTAATAGTGAGAATTGGACCCTAAACTAAAGTGTTACCAGAAAAAGCAACAAATCCCCAATTATTTTATTTTGAACAGACAGTGGTGCAAATCACAGTTTGTTCCACCTAGCGGCATTTAGTCCCATAGTTGGTACAGTACAGCCTCATATATATATATATATATAAGTAAACAGAAAGCACTTATGCATAGGTCATATTTTTTTGCAGGGTTAATAAAAAAACAAAAGGTATTTGGTCACAATCAGCTACAAAACTGAAAAGCATCTCATGTAATAAAAGTACAAAATAAATAGAATGAAAATTAAAACTTGTGCATTAGGAGTGTTACAATTTGCTCCACTTAAATTATATTTAAACATTCAGAGCTTAAGCCCAACCCTCCTATACTTAATTTTCTGCGTTCTGCGATCCTTTCAAAGTATACTCCTTTGTCTGTGAGTGCAGAAAGACGGATTTGACACGTGCACATCTGGAGGACTTGTTTTCAAGCGCTCGTGTTTTTCTGCTCTTTTTCCTGTTGTGGCGGTTGGCAAACAGCGTTGCATTACCGCGCGTGCACCCTTCTGGATTGGAGTGGAGTGTGGATCGCCTGTGAACTGACTGTATTCGTCGTCTGACTGTATGCACCAAACCGTGACGTCCCTACCATGATAACCCTTAATAAATATGTGTGTATGTGTGTGTGTGTATATATATATATATTACAGTACAATTTGAGAAGGAAATGTGCTCAATTGTCATGTAAATAATGTCACAAAATAATGCAAAGTCCTAAAAATATGATGCAAAATATAATTGATTTTACGGTGAAATATCTGGAAATTTCTTCATGACGTTCACCCTGTAAGGCAAATTCAAAACAAGTAGAAATATGGGGTGGTGGAAGCCTAATGGTTATAAAAAAAAATGGACTGTTAACACAAAAATTGCAGGTTCAATCCTAAATAAAGTTAAAACTAAGTTCTGCTTTACCACCCCTGCAATTGGACGTCTATAATTAGCAAAAAAAAACAAACAAAAGCAATTTGATAATGTTCTCTGCAGTTTAGCTGGGGTCACCTGTGGCCTTCCACAGCACGGTGATTTGGCAGATGTTCCTAGCCAATAGAAAAGCGGACTGTTTAAATGGCATTATTTCACCTGCCCAATAGGAGCAAAGGCCTGTTTGTGTCAGCAGCTCAGGGACTGCAGTAGAATGTGTACGTTTGTGTGCGCGCGTGTGTGTGTGTGTGTGTGTGTGTGTGTGTGTGTGTGTGTGTGTGAGAGAGAGAGAAAGAGAGAGAGTGTTACATCATCTAACATTGGTTAGAAGCAGAAGTCACTGTTTCTTCATCTCATTTCTGGACACTGGGCATTTCTTGTGTGTACCGGTGATGATACATGTGGCTGAAGCCAAAGATTTATCCCACATCCCGTCAGTAACGTGACTCCCGTGTCCTCTTTCCGATGGAGAGATGATCGGTCATTTAGCAGCATGTATCTGGTCTTTAATCTTCATTTTATATTCACTCTTAGCAGCGCTCTATAAATATAAGTACATATATAAATACTTGGTGCAAGTATACATAGTGCACACAGTATGAATGATAAGCAGTCTTTAGATCTTTTTTTTTTTTTTTTTTAAATGGAGGTTGGTCACCAAACATTGATCAATAAGATATTACTGAATTCGAACCTTCTCGGCGTGCAGCGTTTAATCAGACTGTCCCTGATCAAGCACAAGGAAATGCATGAGGTTCATTTGGAAAGCATGCCGTATCCCCGGATCAATGCACTCGCTGCTCTTTTAGTGCTACTTTCATATCCCATTTGCACAGATAATATTGGAAATAACGTGATAATTTTTTTTTTTTTTGTGCAATTCTGAAAATATGAGCTTGCTGTTCTTCATGATAGTGATTTAAACTACTTTAAAGATCAGAATCAAATTTTAAAACTTGGGAGCTGTGTGCTTATGGGAATTAAATGTGTCTTCATGTATCAGATAGATGAAAAGCTCCATTCATGACTTGGATCAGCTTTAAAAACAGTTGAATGTTGAAGTTGGTGTCCGTCCATCTCATCTGTGTGTTTGCGTGTCTCTCTGAAGAATATTGAACGGAGCGCTTGGAGCCACGTACATTTACTGTGTGATAATAACGGTGCAGTTATTCCTAAGATTTGCACTTTATTCCTTAGGCACTTATTAATTGGAGATGATTTACATTTATAGTGGTAATGTCTTACTTTTACCCCTTTAAAGGAATGTTTCAGTTTCAGAAGTTCAGCTGATGCATGGTTCATGTCGATTACCACAGATGATCATTTCAAAAAAAATTTTACAGTATTGTGCTTAAAATGGAAAGACATGTTAATTGCAGAAATGTACAGCTGTTAATTTCTGTAGGTAGATTTTTCTGTAGGTTTCCTGGTGCATATTGTCTGAAATTTACAGGGTTTACTTTTTGCATTACAGTAATGAGAATTTGGGAAGAAAATGTGCTTCATTTTCGTGGGGATAATGTCACACAATTAAAGGCACAATGTGTACGATTTTTAGATTAAAATAGCCAAAAACCACTAGAACAATGTTATATATTTTGTTGACTTGTGTACTTGTTATCCCAAACGTTTCCAGCAATGTTTAAATCCAGAGAATCAGCAATTTTAACCAGGTCATTTCGTCACCTGTCAATGATGTCATATCTGCGTTACCCTCGATTTCCTTTTTTTTTTTTTTTTTTTTTTTTTACTTTCGTACAAACCATGGAAACACCAAAGACACTTTAATATATCATCTGTTTTATTAGACAGGTGAGCAAAAAACACAACACACATGTTTTGACAAAAAAATAATCATTGTTATATAGCTCAACATGGTTAGTCTTATTGTTTGAATCGCTTGTTTTCTTGATTTACCATGTTTTTACCATGCCTCCGAGACAACACTATTTTTTGGCTAACATAGCATAATCAGAGGGAGCTTTCTTCATCATACAATATATTTTAAAATTAATTGCATGTCATTTAGCAACATAAGTCATCCTGTTTTTCTTAATTGTGATATCGATCTAGATTACTAAGTCTCTGACAGCAGCCATCGAGCGAACACACAGAGTAACGCTATAACTTTCAACACACTCAAATGTATTTAGTCTGATTGTTTAAAACACCGTTACCCCTAAAACGCAACGAAAAGAGTGGAAGCGGCGACTAAACACTTAAGCATAATAAAAGCTCTGCTGGACTCGTTCCACTCCCACGGCTCTCGGCACCGGGTTGCTTCGTACCATAGTAACATTAATAAAACTTTAATACATTAGCTCATCTATGAACATGATTTCTGACCGAGTCCGTCAGATTCCTTTCCACCGGCTGTGGAGGTGAAGACGACAAATCCCATGAATCCACGCTCATTCACGGCGTCATCAAGCTACGCCTTTTTGAATAAGCAACCCCTAGTGGTGAAAATTACATATTGTGCCTTTAAGCATCCTAAAAATGATTGATTTTAGGGTGAAATATTATTAGGATTTATTTTTATTTATTTTTCAGTCAGATTCACCCAGTAAGGCAAATAAATGAAATAAATAAATTCATTGATAATTAAAAAAAAAGTTAAAAAATGGGGCGGTGGTAGCCTAATGCTTATAAACAAGGGACACAGACATGATTGAATGCAGTTTTGTCACTATTATCATGCTAGTATAATGTTGACGTCTTATGGTGACGTTTCACAAACAGTGTATTTTAATATTGTCTTTTTTGCATTACAGTAATGACAATTTAGGGAGGAAAAATATGCTTAATTTTCATGGAGATACTGTCACTCAATAAATCATCCCAAAATAGGCATCTTTTTTGCAAAATATAATTAATTTTAGGGTCAAATAGAAATTAAGTCAAACAAATAAGATAAATTCACAAATATAATAGTATAGCCAAATGGTTATAAATGTGTGACAGACATGTTAAGTAAGCATTTTTATTATTTATTTTTATCACACTAGTATCTTACTATAGTAATATAGTATACCAAGTCATTATGGTTGCACTTCACAAACGGTGTATTTTAATGTTTTCTTGCCTCATATACTTTCATTGAAAGCTCATTGCTGTCAATACCATTTTTCCAAAGTAACAAGTGCAAATATAATTTTTCGGTAACACTTTATTTTGATGGTCCCTTTTGAACATTCTGTTGACTATAAGTAACTTTGCAAGTACATGTCAACTTATTCTAACCCTATCAGTCTACTAATACTCTACTAACACTCTAATGAGAGTTAGTAGACATGTAGGTGCTACGTTATTTATAGTCAACATAATATGTTAAAGGGACCATCAAAATAAAGTGAAACCAATTCTTCTGTTTGTGATGTCACAGATTCTGTCCCTAGAGCATCAGTTGCACTGAACCTGAAACATTCCTTTATATTTCATTGTGTATTGTCACTAAAATATTAGTACACTGAAATATCAAAATTGAATTCCATCACTTAAAGTGTGTGTGAGAGACTAATCTAATGAGCAGTAGATTTGTGAATAAAGGCAGTTGGTTGTTAGTTTAGTTTCAGACATGTGTTTGTTGTTGATGTGTTCTCATTAATAAGATTCATCACCGTGTTTTAGATGCTAGAGCTGGCGTAACGGAGGCCAGAATCACAGTGGCTTTGAATGGACTCGTCATGTTTTGTTTTGTGAGACTGAAGGCTTGTGTCTGATGTTTTCTGTTTATCAGTGTTGTACCACGTCAGGCTGTTTCTGCTCTAATGTGCCGAGCAGTGTTGTTTGTTAACTGACTTTAAAGGCACTTCTGTTGTTTGCCGTCTGATAGCATCTGGTGATTTCATCAAGAAGGCGTAAATGTCATTGACAGAATTGTTTCCATGCCTCCAAGTAGTTTGTGAAACTGGCAGAATTTTTACTAGAGACATTTTAAGTTGTTTAAGAGTGGAGTGGTTGGAAAGGCAGGGAAAAGTGTAATTGCTATTAAATCTATATTTATCAGTCCAGCTATATAGATGAACCCACATCTACACTCCATATTTTACAGGTCAGAGGTGATGGATATGTGTGTAGAAGTATTATTTTCAAATACCATACTTTAGTTCCCAAGGAAATTATTTTTCATGTTTAATATTTTGCAAAGATAGACAAAAATATGATTTTATTTTTTTACCATTCTTTGTTGCCCTTCGGTGGTACTGACCTGAAGATGACGACGACAATGATGATGATGATGATGACAGAGAATACAAAGAGCAATTATTTGCACTGAATATGCATTTTGGAGAATTCTGTGAAATGTATACAATGGCAAGCTACATTTCCACGCTTTGTGGAGAAATACTGTATGTCGAGTCAGATATCTGTATATAGTTTGACCTTTGTACATATATATACATAAGAGTATTCATGGTCCTGATCACTCCAGCCTTTGGTTCTTTTATTTTCATCGAAAGGCATTTGCTGACTGCATTGTGCTTGAATCTGAATTTAGACATGTACAGCGCCAGTATCTATGAAATGACAACTATAAAATGATGACGATGAAAAACAGCCTGTTTGTGTATTTGTCTTCTTGGTGTGGAAGGCTTCTGTTAAATAAGAAAAGCTAACTCTTTATAAAACTGGGGCCTTACAAAAAAAGTTCTTTACTCTTTCCCCGCCATTGACAGAATTTTCCGTGCTTTCCATGTTTTTATTGTTATACAGTAGGGGGCGCTATTACACATCTTCTGAAAGAGTACTGAATCTCCTGATCAAAACACAGGCGAAGAAGCAGCAGAAACAAGCGATTAAAAGTATACAAATAATGCGATCATCAACATTAAACAGCATATAAATTAAAACCGCCTAAAGTTACTGAATGAAATGTTGACCCAGGACGAGCTATAGGACGGTGTTGATGGACTCCATCTACTCCATCTGTTTTGATCATCTTTCTGAATCCCATCCGGATGTAGTCTTTGACAAAAACACGATTTTCTCAGCTTTTTTCCTCAAAATGTTGCTTTTTACAATAACTCATCCACATTCAAGCGTTGATTAAAAAAAGCAGAGGCTCTTTTCTTTTTTGATATATTGCATGTTCATACAACAAAATATTCTGGGGGCCATAAAAGTTTTGTGAAAATGCTGGTGGGGAAAGTTAAAATGTTATTTAAGAAATTTAAGAATTTTTCAAGACTTGCACTTAGGAGTATTAAGAACTCACACTGTCAAAAAAATGATTTATTGATGTCGTAAATAAAACAAAGATTACTAGAGTACATTTTACAAGAAAATACTATTTCAGTCTTTCTAATTCAAAATTTCACATTTAATTCAGTGTGTTAGGGTAGACTTTTTACATTACCACACAAAAACTTGATTAAAAACATGTTTTTGTGATATTTCTTTTATTTGTCTGCTAAAATTATCAATAATACCTATAAATCGTTCATATTTTCCAGTTAGTTCATAAAGACAAGTACACCTATGTCAGGTAGTTGAAACAAACTCATCTTTAATGCTCTAAAGTAGCCTAAACTAATTTCAAATGTTAAAATGTCTTAAAAGACATTCTACAAAAAGATTTTTTTCAGCTCTTTATTCCTGTTCTTTATTATATACAACTGATAATTTGCTACTCAATAGCAGAACATCTACCCCCGGTTTCACAGACAAAGCTTTTAAGCTAGTCTCAGACTAAAATGCATGTTTGAGCTGTTTAAACTGAAAGAATCTTACACTGAGGTATCTTAAAATGTGTCAGTGCCATTGTTTTGTCTCAAGATACACACCAGTAATGCTTATCCTGCCTCCTGCTTGCCTTTTTCCCATAGTGCATCCTGGTGCCATGTGTTCCCCAGGTAAGCGACACACACGCACCCGGCCATTCACATGATGTAAAAGAAAACGTGATTCATCAGACCAGGCCACCTTCTTCCATTGCTCCATGGTAGAGGTCTGCACGGGAGGTTTTTTTTTTCCGTCCCGCTCCCGATAGGTTCTATTCCGCGCTCACCTGCTCCCGCTTAAAATTCACTCTGTGTTCACCCGCTTACCGCTTAGAATGATTTTCTTCCCGACCCGACCGATCCCGCTAAATTTAGACCTCATTTCCAGATTTAAATTTCCCCTAAAGAAAGTGACTGGGATAACAAATATAAAATGTTGGCTATACAATAATTGTATGTTATTTTTTTTCTTATCATGATACTGTCAACACCGTAAAAAATGTCACAGAGAACCAGTAATGTTTTTTCTAAGACATGTTTATAAACGCTACTTAAATGTCTTAATTGAACTAAGGCCTAGTCCTGGCTTAGTCTAAGCCCTGTCTGTGAAACTGGGCTCTAGAGTTAAAAAGCCCACGGTTCATCAGTAAATCACTGAACAATTAGTTCAAATTAGGAATAGTTAATCTCAAAAACGCTGAACAACCGTTTTAAATAACAAGAAAATTGAAAATTAAAAAAACTGCTTGCACAACCGTAAAAACAAAACATTCACTCAGTAAGGAAGTAACTCACTCATTTACATACTCGTTAATCAGTTTACTCTTATTCAGTTACTAATGATGCTTTCAGATCCCTAATGTCTAGGCCTTAACTCTGCCAGCGTGTTTGATCATTTTTACAAAAATTCATGGCCCCCAGAATAGGGCTGGACGATATGACCTAAAATCAAAACCTCGATTAATTGAACACTTCACCTCGATTACGGTTAATGAACGATTAGTTTGTTTTGGGGTTGTTTTTTTTTTGCCCTCATAGTTCACTGACAAGGTATGTACTGTAAATATGCTTGACTATTAAAGGTGGGATATTTCTTTTTTTTTAAATAAATTAGCACCGTGAGAGTAGTTATTTGAATGCATTAATGAAAGAGCTATTGCTGTGTGAATTAGTCTTACCATCTCTTTATTAATTGTGAAGCTGTGCGTTGTATGCAGTTACTTCAAAAGTAGAAAAATATATGCTATAACTTTTGAGTTTCTAAGCTACTTTAGTGATTAATCACAGGACAGCGTTGACAATGAGTTTCTGCGCTCCTCTCTGTACGCGCGATCTTCACGTGATGTGCGAGCTATTGTCTGTATGAGTGTTCGTGTGTCACAACATATCAGGCATTAGTTCAACATAATACGCATCCGATGGTCTAAAATCGCTTTAAATGTCCAAACTGGCAAGCCTTAAAACACATACAATTGACAAAGTTTACTGAAGACGCAAGTGAAAGTGATCTGGCTTCAGGGCTCGCGCGTTGTCAGAGACACAGCGTGGATCGGCTCTGTCTCACAGAAAACAGCTCGCGAGCACTGAAGAGCCATGTTTTCCATATTGATGTTATCGAATGGTGTAAAATCATTTGAATGTTCAAACTGGCAAGCCTTTAAACATACAATTGACAAACTTTCGTGAGGACGCTGTCTGCGTGTGTTGACTCGGTGTTTGAGTTCGCCTCCATGTTGACTGGACGGGGCGGAGTCACGTGACTACACGCGCGGTAGTATGTTTTTAAGGGGAAAGTATTAACAGCATTAAAAACCGAAATAACCGACATGGGAAAATTACGTCGGTTAGAGGCTCTGAATTTCGGTTTCGATAACTTTTCGATTAATCGTCCAGCCCTACCCCAGAATATTTTGTTGTATGAATATCCGAACATGCAATAAAGAACACGGCCTCAGCTTTTCAACAAAAAAACATTTTATTCTAGTTTCATGCATTTTCTTTTTTTATTCACACTTGAATGTGGCTAAGTTTCATAAAAAAAAAGCAACATTTTAAGCAAAAAGCTGAGAAAATCACGTTTTTGTCAAAGACTTCATCCGGATGGGATTCAGAAAGATGATCAAAACACAGATGGAGTCGATCGAGTCCATCAACACCCCCAAAGCTTCACAGTGCTATAGCTCGTCCTGGGTCGACATTTCATTCAGTAACATTAGGCCGTTTTGATTTATATGCTGTTTAATGTTGATGATCGCATTATTTTACATATGCATCTGCTTACATTATGATATTGCTTGTTTCTGCTTCTTCTTCTCCTGTGTTTTGATCAGAAGATTCAGTACTCTTTCAGAAGATGTGTATAGCGCCCCCTACTGTATAACAATGAAAACATGGAAAGCCGGAAAATCAGCATGCGAGACAATAGGATTCTACAGTTGAAACTGTTTCATCTATAACCCACTGACCACATTTCTCTAAATTACACCATAACACCGAACGGCACCATGTTATGAAATATGGACAGACCGATCACAAACATCAACATTCAGTTTTATGGTCATAAAAGGACAAGAAGCTGTATGTTGAAGGGCGGTGGTGAAGTGAAGATCTTACCCCTAAATATAGACTTTGTTTGATATCTTCAGATTAGAAAACCGTACATCCTTTCAATTTTTCCCAATTAAAGCAGACACTACTATGCATGTGTGAAGCACAAATCGCATCAGATGTGCTGCACGTACACGTTATTTACCGTGTTTCAACTGTACACAGCCTACCCTTTACTTGCCGTTGCTTTGCAATTATTTGTGAAATTTACTAGCAATCTTGGAGTGAAAAAAAGTGATTTTTGTCTTAAGAACAATCTCAGAGTCAAGTATTTGTGGGACATCCTACATTGTTCTTTAAAAAAGTAAAAAGATAAAATAAAAGTAGAAAATGGCAGTTAAGAAGACTTTTATTCTGAAAAATGTTTCACAAGCTTGGCCAATGGATTAAAAAACTGACTCCACTTGCTGAATTAAAAATAGAGTGCACAACTCTTTGAAACAATTATGCATAATACATGCTTTCTTAAATAAAATTCCAGAATTAACTTTTTTGGGCATGAGTAAAAACTTTCTATAAGAGGGTCACACATTTAAGAGTTTGCATAACATTTGCAATAGTATATTGTACAAAATATATAAATAACTCAAACTTTATACAAAATTATCAAACGCTAAACAGAAAAAGAAGCAATGGAACAAATCCTGATGTTTTCTAATATAAACATATTTCATACAGGCCCTCCTTTAATAAAAGGGCATCATAGCACCAGTTCTAACATCATGAAACGTCACTTCATGTACAGTTCAATATCTTGACATCCACACAGATGGGTTTTTTTTAATCAAATGTTACAGTAAACAATGAGTGGCATAATCTGGAACTGTTTTGGAAAATTGCTACAATCTAAATCAAAAAGGCACTTTTTTCCTGTTTACTGTCAAATGTGAATCCTATATCACAACAGTACTTCAACACAGACAATATTAAAATACCCTGAAAGAACGATGAATGCTCAAGTATGAACGGTGTTTGTGGTGAATAAAGTGCATCTGTGTGTTTGAACATCCCATCCGTCAAGCACGGCCAACACAACCTCCTGCGCTCTGGTCACACAATTCTTAAACACACTCCTGCTTCCATGTAGTCTTTATTTTGTGTGTGTGTGTGTGTTAGTGCTATGATGAGTTGAGCTGAGACTGACTCTCTTCTACATTTCTGGAGTCGAGCTCTGGAGCTCCACCTACAAAAACACAATTACAACCATTCAAATCACAAGACATTGCATTACTTAGTATATTATATCAGGGTTATTATAGTTAACTAAAACCATAAAACTATTTTTTTGTTACTTGAAATAAAGTAAATGTTAATTAAAATACAAAAAACTTTATTTAATGTACTAAAATAACTAGGAAACAATAAGGTCTCATTTGTTAACTAACAGTGAACAATCTTTTTACAACATTTATTAATGTTAGTTAAATGTATGTTAATATTAATTTCAACTAGGATTAATAAATCTCACTGAAGTCTTCATTCTTAAATGTTAACTAATGAAACCTTATTGTAAAATGTTAAGTAAAACTGAAATAAAAATGACAATGTAAATTACTAAATAAAAATGGTAACACTTTACAATAAGGTTTCATTAGTTTGAACTAATAAACTGCACTTCTAGAGCATTTATTAATATTTGTTAATCTTAATTTCAACATTTACTTGCGCATTATTAAACAACATGAATGACTATTTTTATTAACTAAAGTTAACAAAGATTAATAAATACTGTAACAAATGTATTGATCATGGTTAGTTCATGTTAGTTGATACATTAATGTTAACAAATGAAACTTTATAAGTGTAAAAATAACTACATACCATAAAAATAACTATCGAAAATATAAACAATTACAAAAAGACAGAAAGATAGAAATTATTATATTTTATTTAATTCTATCTTCTATCTTCACCTTTCTATCAGAACCAGCATTAACTTCTTGAGCAATTTGAGCTACAGTAGCTCGTCTGTTTGATCGGGCCAGCCTTTGCTCCCCACGTGCATCAATGAGCCTTGGCCACCCATGACCCTGTCGCCGCTTCACCACTGTTCCTTCCTTGGACCAAATCCTTACGCTTGCCCATTTTCCCTGCTTCTAACACATCAACTTTGAGGACAAAATGTTCACTTGCTGCCTAATATATCCCACCCACTAACAGGTGCCGTGATGAAGAGATAATCAGTGTTATTCACTTCACCTGTCAGTGGTCATAATGTTATGCTTCCTAATACATTAAAAAAAAAAAATGAATTTTTACAAATGTTTAAAATCCGAATTTTTGTTTTGGCTAGTAGAAGTTCTAAGTAGCCGGTAACTTGAAAATGTAGCAGCTAAATTGACTGGTGAGAGTGAAAAAGTTTATATTAAACCCTGATTGTATTACATAATATTATACTATATACATCAGAAAAATAAACACTACTTTACGTTCTGAACACGTGAGACCAATCCAGCCATTTAGACACATGCAGCGTCCGTTTCTGCTGTCGCACTGAGCTCCGTTTTCACACTCACACGCGAGCGCGCAGTCAGGCCCGTACCGGTTCATACTGCAGTCTGTTTCAACACAGCACACAATATCAAAGCATATTCAGATACAGTATAATAATCAAAGTGCAGTTTCACAGACTCACCGCTGTCACACCTGACTCCTGTCTTTCCCGAGGGGCAGATACACCTGCCGCTCACCGGGTCACATGGTGTGTGTCCCGCACAGTCACATGACCGTGAGCAGTTCAGACCGAACGTGCCCTGCTCACATTCTGAGGAAGAAAACGAGTTTTAGTATCGACATGCCATTATAGTTTTTGTTCATATTTTATTTTTTCATTTTAGTAATTTTGTTTACTCTTTCAGAAGTTGTGTAATAGCGCCCCCTACCATAAAACGGTGAAAACACTGAAAGTCGGAAAATTCCATCAATGGTGTGGAAAGGGTTAATTAGAAGATTAGATGGGATCAGATGGGCGTACTCCTCCTGAAATTCCGCTTAATAACTTGACTGATATACAGGATGAGCGTCTCACCTCTCTGGCATCGAGAGCCGTGAAATCCAGCGGGACAGAGACACTGTCCGGTTCTCGGGTGGCAGGACGCCCCGTTCATACAGTCACACTGCTGCTGACAGCGAGACCCGTACAGACCGGCAGGACACACTGAAACACACTCACTGTCAGAAAGCATTCGATCTGTGCTGTAAAAGCTTTAAAGGGGTGGTTGATTGCCCCTTTTTACAAGATGTAAAATAAGTCTCTGATGTCCCCAGAGTGTGTATGTGAAGTTTTAGCTCAAAATACCCCACAGATCATTTTTTATAGCATGTTAAAATGGTCACTTTTTGAGGGTGTGTTTTTTTGTGTGTCCCTTTAAATGCAAATGAGCTGCTGCTCAAGGGGCGGAGCTTCAAGAACTCCGTTAGCAGCTCTGATAACCTCATGCAGACAGGCAATGAAACCGTTCAGCCTTTTATGTTCAAACCGGAGTCGGACAATGATGGAGAGACTCAAGAAGAAGTGACAACATGACAGGAGACAGGACGTTTCTGAATGGTTAGTTGATGAATTTATGTAGCTGATGCGGAGTTAACTATCTTCAAGTCATCGATTAGCATATTCTGTCATGATAATCTCACCCCCTTTGTTGTGTGTTCCCGGAGGCGGGGTTTATGTAAATTTCAGGGTTAGTGATGTCATCATGTAGTCCCTACCAGCCGTTTGTTGTAGTCCTTAAAAAGCAATTTCTGTAAAAGTAAATATCTCCCTTTGCTTTGAACTTTGAGCGTCGTAACTTTGCAGATGTTGTTTATGCTCAAACAGCAACATTACACACTAACTAAAGTTTAAAAAGTGAACTCATAATCAACCACCCCTTTAAGCAAGTGTGTGTTTTTCTGGATCTCACCATGTTCACACAGATGTCCGTAATATCCTGCTTCACACTGGCAGGTTCCTGTCACGCGGTCACATGTGCTGTTGTTCAGACACAAACACTGAAGCGCACAATCAGGACCGTACCGACCCTCGGGACATTCTGTCATCACACACACACACACACACCGATTACAGACGGTTACACCAGATAACACTTAAACACAGCCACACGTAGAGATGATGTTGCCATCGGTAACAGAAATCTGACAGATTTGGAGTTGGACAGTCTCGACACAATAACATGCAGAGACAATATGTAACACTATGATCTTATTTTTTATTAATAACTAAATCTATTAAAAATCATCTTTGTTAACTGAAATAAAATATAAATATTAGATGAAAAAACTAATTAAAAAAATGATTTAAATAAAACTATAATAAAATAAGTTGATGTACTAAAATTACTAAATATTAATTAAAAATAAATTGAAGCTAAATATTAATAATAATCCAATAGAAACTGATTAAAGCACAACAAAACAAACTAAAACTGAAAATATAATACAAATAAAAATATTCTAATTTATTAATGAATACTGAAATAGTGTGTAAATAGTAAAATATAATATGTAATAACTTCATATGGCATATGAATTTGGACAGCTGTGTTAATCTGTCCATCACAGACTGCACGACTTTCCCACTTCCTGTGGAGTTTTTTTTTTCTGTAATTAATAAACTAATTCAAATTTGGTCGACCAAGCCTCTTGTCGTCAACTATTGGTGCAGCCCTAATATAGAGAATGATAAACACACACACACACGTCACCTTTCTCACAGTGTGAGCCGGTCCAGCCGAGGCCACATGAGCAGTTTCCAGAGACGGCGTCACACAGGCCTCTGTTCCTGCAGTCGCAGCGCCGAGAACAACCGGATCCAAACCAGCCCGCAGGACAGACTACAGACACACACATCCATCAGAGAAACCCTCAAACACGTCACACATCAGACCAAACACCGGCTCACCTTGTTCACGCTCATCTCCCACACATCTGCCTGAGATTGGGTCGTTTCTCGCCCCCTTTCCACAGACGGCCACACGGATACAGTCCAGCCCGTACCGTCCGGCGGGACACGCTGAAGAGGAGAGGATTGTGCTGGTGAAAGGGTGCGGTCTGTGAGATGAAGTGTGTGTTTGCTGTGCAGAGACTCACTGAGGTTGCAGCGAGCCCCGATGAATCCGGCTGAACACTCACAGGCGCCCGAGACGGACAGACAAACTCCACCGTTCAGACACTGACACTGATGCTCACAGCCGGGGCCGTAGAGCCCATCAGCACACGCTACAACACCCAAACAACAGCAGCATCCCATTATAAACGTGCGTTTGAATCTGATTTTGTTGAGTGATACACACTTCTTTCTCCTCAGACAGAGAGAAAACTAAAAGTTTACATTGTAATCGCATTACAAAAACCCCGGTCTTGCCTATTATAGTGAAATAACATTTGATATACAGTAGAGCAGGGATTCACAAACCCTTTGACCTGAAATATTTACTTGAAGCAGGATTGTTGTAGTTAATGAAAAAATTGCTACTTGAAAGAAAATAGATATTAACTGAAATAAAATATGTAAAAAAAAGACACATTTTTTATTTCAGCTACTCTTTTTCATTTAGCTTAACTTGATGTACTAAAACTGAAATAAAATGAATAAAAACTATATAGAGATATTAAAAATAACAAAACCTAATAAAAATGACAAAAACACAAATGACTAAAACTTTAATTAAAACAGAAATATAAAAATAAATATTTTATTTTTTGGATTTTTTTATTTTATTGAGTTTTACTAAGTGTTTTAGTTTGTTTTAATAAATGTTTTAGATTTTAAAATATATTTATTTTATTGTTAAAATCGTAAAATGTTAATCTAACATATACAAATACATATGCATAATTTAAAATAAAACAAAACTTATCTAAAACTTATTTAAAATTAATAATATAATAAACAAAATTTAAATAAATACATTTTAAAATAAAAACTATCAAATTAAAACACTAATAAAATCATAAAAATGTAAAATTAAAATACACTTTTAAACATTTTTAATTAAAAACTATATAGAGATTTAAAAATAAAAATGACAAACAAAAAAATACTAAAAATTATTTAAAATGAAAACAAAAACTAAATTAGTAAATGTTAGTAATTGTATTTTTTTATTTTACAATTATTTGAATTTAAGATTTATATGACAATTTTACTAAGTGTTTTAGTTTATTTTTATTTTAAAATATATTATAATTTAAAAAAAATAATTTTATTAATTTTAATAAATGTTTTAGTTGTATATGTTTATTATATTATTCATTTAAAAAAGTGTTTTTATTTTAAAATTATGTATTTTTTTTGTTAAAATCATAAAATGTAAATCTAACATATACAAATACATATACATAATTTAAAATAAAACAAAACTTATCTAAAACTTGTTTAAAATTAATAATATAATAAACAAAATTAAAATAAATACATTTTAAAATAAAAACTATCAAATTAAAACACTAATAAAAATTAATAAAATCTTAAAAATGTAAAATTAAAATACACTTTTAAACATTTTTAATTAAAAACTATATAGAGATTTAAAAATAAAAATGACAAACAAAAAAATACTAAAAATTATTTAAAATGAAAACAAAAACTAAATTAGTAAATGTTAGTAATTGTATTTTTTTATTTTACAATTATTTGAATTTAAGATTTATATGACAATTTTACTAAGTGTTTTAGTTTATTTTTATTTTAAAATATATTATAATTTAAAAAAAATAATTTTATTAATTTTAATAAATGTTTTAGTTGTATATGTTTATTATATTATTCATTTAAAAAAGTGTTTTTATTTTTGTTAAAATCATAAAATGTAAATCTAACATATACAAATACATATGCATAATTTAAAATAAAACAAAACTTATCTAAAACTTATTTAAAATTAATAATATAATAAACAAAATAAATACATTTTAAATTAATACATCAAATTAAAACACTAATAAAAATGTATAAAATCATACAAATGTAAAATTAAAATACACTTTTGAACATTTTTAATTAATAAAAACTATAGAGATATTAAAAAATAATTGATTTTAATAAATGTTTTATTTTGTATTTATTTTAAAATTATTTATTTATTTAATTGTTAAAATCATAAAATGTAAAACTAAAATAAAAACACTTTTTTAAATGAATAATATAATAAACATATACAATTTAAATAAATACATTTTAAAATAAAAAATAATCAAATTAAAATGCACTTTTTAAAAATTAAACCAAATCAAACAAACACTTACTAACATAATTAATCATAAACATGTAAAAAAAATAAAAAAAATGTTAATGTTACATGTTTATGATTTTATTCATCATTATCTTTTCATCAGCTCACAAACCCCCTGCAGTTCCCTCTCATGAGCCTCTGATGTAAACCACAGCAGAGGAACAGACCTAAAACACTCAGTCCAGATGTTACGGTGTTAAATGCATCACTCACTCAGTTCACACTTGTGTCCGGTGAATCCGGGCGCGCAGTAACACACTCCAGACACCGGGTGGCACAGCTGGTTTCTCTCTGAACACTGACACACCTGGTTACAGTTGATGCCGAAGGTGCCGGGCAGACAGACTGTTGGGACAGACACAGATGATGATGGGTGCATTATTCATCATAAAAACATCACGCAATACTCGATCGAAACGCTGCCCTATTAACAAACTAGGAGAAACACGCTAGTTTGTTATCAAATCACAACTGACCCCATTCTCAATGCATGTTATTGGTCTCATATTGCGAGCAATTCATTCATAAAATTATTGTTTTTATGCATACACTACCACCGTTCAAAAAGGTCGGTTGGGGTTGGTAAGATTTTTCATGCTTTTAAAGAAGTCTCTTCTGTCACCAAGGCTTTTATTTTGAATAACCCTTTTGTGCAGTGATTTCCATGTCATGCTGCAATGATTCCCGTGCTCAGACTCACTGTGCTCGCAGCCGTGGCCCGTGTGTCCAGGAGGACAGCCGCAGTCTCCGGTCACATGATGACAGGACGAGCCCGGCGGACAGGAGCAGCGCTGGAGACAGTCCTGACCATAAGAGCCCGGCAGACACACTGACACACACAACAAGAGTTACACACACACTTCAAATCAAGCTCCAGTTTCATATACGTTACATATTTAATGGTAACACTTTACAATAATGTCTCATTTGTAAACATTAGTTAATGCATTAACTAACTATGATCAATACATTTGTTACTGTATTCATCTTTGTTAATGTTAGTTAATAAAAATACAGCTGTTCATGTCAGTTCACAGTGCATTAACTAATGTTAACAAATACAACTTTGATTTTAATAATGTATTGGTAAATGTTGAAGTTAACATTAACTAAGATTAATAAATGCTGTAGAAGTGCAGTTCACTCTTAGTTCAGTAATTAAATAATTAGGTAAACATTTAATGAAATATTGAATTAATATTTATTATGGGTGATACTGATAGTATACAAGTAATATTTACAAATTAAATAATTAATAATATATATATAAATAATTTTTAAGTGAAAATACTAGAAGGTAAAATGTAATATATAATTATTATTTAATAATAAATTATTAAATAAAAATTAATAATTACTGAATAAGTGTTATTTATAAACAAACATTTAATGAAATATTTAAGAATTATTTATTATGGGTGATAACTGATATGACAAATATTATACAAGTAATAATATTTATAAATTAAATTCTGGAAGGTAAAATTTAATATATATCAAGCATTTAATTAGAAATTAATAATTACTGAAAAAGTATTATTTATTAAATTATAATAATTAAATAAATATTTAATAATTATTTATTATGGGTGATAATATTATTCAAGTAACACTATTCATAAATTAAATTCCTTTTCAAGTGAAAATACAGAAAGGTAAAATGTAATATCTATTATTTAATAATTATCAAATTAATATATATTACATCATTAATAAGTATTAAATAATTAATCATTATTAAATAAACATTTAATTAAATATGTAATAATTTTTTTGTGGGTGATAACAGATATGACCCATAAAATGTGTTTTTAGTTGAAAACAGTGTTATGCGTTTTGGCTGTTCACACGACAGCGGGCTAAAAACACAAACTCTTGAAAACGATACCTTCATCGTCTACAAAAACGCACATTTGTGAAAGCGGTGGCATGTGTGTTACGTGTTCAGTCTACAGACATGTGAAATGTAATGAGCAGCACTCATGGATGAACATACAGTCTCCTGAACTGACCTTTCTCACAGCGTCTTCCTCTCCATCCTGCAGGACAGATGCACTGACCGCTCACATGATGACAGGGGGCGCTGTGGTCACACTGACAGCGGCCCTCACAGCCGACTCCAAACCGCCCGGATACACACGCTGACACAACACACACACACTGGTGATGTTACTGAGCTAATCATGATCATTACACCATCGCCCGTCCTTACAGACTACAGACACCTACTGCTCTTTTTATATGTGAGATAAGACATTTATGGCGCTTTTCCACTGCATGGTACGGTTCGGTTCGCTTAAATAGTACCACCTCGGTTGAGGTTCCAAGCGTGCCATACCGATACTAAAAAGTGACGTGTGAACACTGCAGATCACTGATTGTTCAGAGAGAATCGTCACTACCATTATATGCTTTTGTGACAGTGATATAGCGATTGAGACCCTAAACTCACTGCTAAATACAAGATTAGTTTACCCTTGTGCGCCATCGAGCAAATCAAGTGATGTCGTCATCTGCGCTTTGTTGTACGAGTGCCTACTCTCTTGTTTTTAGCAGTATTTTGTTTTGCTGCCATCAGCCTCCTTTAAAACAAACTTCGTCTTGTAGTTAAAAACATTCACATGCCGAGAGGTAGAGGCGGCACAATTACAACGATCATTCTATAATCACACCCACTTTAAAGCGGTGCTAACGGCAGTGAAAAACAAATCCGAGCCGAGTCGAGTCGTACTACGCAGTGGAAAAGCGAAGCGAGCTAAGCCAAGCCGAGCCGTACCAAGCGTTACCATGCAGTGGAAAAGCGCTATTAGTTCCTTTATTAAGGATTTTTAAAGGGACTTTTGGTCCCCACATGGATAGTCAAATACAAAACACACACACAGGCTGGTTTTACAGGCATGTTCAATCATTCTCTCAGTGTGAATATGACTCTTTAAATCACGTCAGGATTATACTCTAATATCCTGACAGTCAGTCTTTATTAAAATCCATCAGAAAACATTTATATCTGACCACTAGTAGCCAATCTATCTACTACAGTAAAAAAGTTTTTAAAAATGTATTTGAGAGTCTCTTCTGCTCAGGCTCACAAAAATACAGTACAAATGGTGAAATATTATTACAATTTAAAAGAACCATTTTCTATGTGAATATATAGTAAAGTGTAATTTATTCGTGTGATCAAAGCTGAATTTTCAGCATCATTACTCCAGTCTTCAGTGTCACATGATCCTTCAGAAATCATTCTGATATGATGATTTGCTGCTCTATTATCAATGATTTCTGATTTTTCACAATAGTACTGTTTTTAATGCATTAAATAAATGCATCTTCGGTGAGCATAAGAGACGTAATTATTCTAAACTTTCGATGGGTAGTGTATTTGGACAAGCTCAGTGCTGATGTATTTCCTGTTGGAACAGTAAGACACACTGAATGGCTAAATATCCAATAGCCTTTGGTGTTGATCACAGATTTCAGCAGAGCTCTAGATGACCTTACCGTTCTCACAGCGCTCTCCCGTCCAGCCCGGCTGACAAACACATCGACCCGTCTGTCCGTCACACTGGCCGCCGCTCTGACACTCACATCTGTCCTGACAGTCTGACCCGAACCGACCCGCTGGGCACTCTGAGACCACAAACAAACACACACGCATGCAAACATAAGACATATGAATATATATAGAACATATACTGACTGGCTCTAAAATCTGATTGGATGATCCATATTCAAAGTCAGTGTAAAATAATTGTATATATAATGTTTTGCATAGAGTTGGGAAGCATTACTATTTCTAATGTTTTTGGAAGAAGTCTCTTATACTCACCAAGGCTGCATTTATTTGATCAAATACTGAAAAATCAGTAATATTGTAAAATATTATTACAATTTAAAATAACTGTTTTCTATTTCCTTATACTTTAAACTATAATTTATTCCTGTGATCAAAGCTGTATTTTCAGCATCATTACTCCAGTCTTCAGTGTCACATGATCCTTCAGAAATCATTCTAATATGAGGATTTATTATCAATGTTGGAAACAGTTGTGCTGCTTATTTTTTTTTAATAACCTGTGATATTTTTTTCAGGATTTTTGATGAATAAAAAGTAAAAAGAACAGCATTTATTTAAAATAGAAATCTTTTGTAACAATATCCACTACCGTTCAAAAGTTTGGGGTTAGGGTTTCTTTCTTTTTTTGACTTTTATTCAGCAAGGATGTGTTAAATTGATAAAACGTGCTAGTAAAGATTTATATTATTCTAAGATTTATAATCCTGTATCACGGGTTCCCAAAAAAATATTAATCCTCATATTAGAATGATTTCTGAAGGATCATGTGACACTGAAGACTGGAGTAATGATGCTGGAAACTCAGCTCTGATCACAGGAATAAATTATAGTTTAAAATATATTAAAATAGAAAAACATTATTTTAAATTGTAATAATATTTCACAATATGACTGCTTTTACTGTATTTTTGATCAAATAAATGCAGCCTTGATGAGACTTCTTTCAAAAACATTAAAGATAGTAATGCTTCTAAACTTTTGACCGGTACTGTATATATTTTATTAAACGTATTTTTTTATATTGCTGTTGATGCATTTTTAGATAAACTGTGTTTGTGTTGTGACTTTAAATAAATGTGGTAAAAGATCTGCATAACACACATCGTGACTTTTGCTTTATTTATTAACTTTAGCACTGAGGCTTCATGAACCTGCATGTAATCAGTCACGTCGAGTAAGAGTTCACTGTGTTCATTTGCTCTCCTGAAACACGAGGAAACTCATGCCAGAATTATTATGAGGTGTGAGGAGAAGAAACCATGAGACGTGACGAGCGTGACGAACGTGTCTGCGGTGACGTCAGTTAACAAATACTCAAAGACCAGCACGACACTAAATACATGATGTAATGCCTGGAAATCGGCAGCTCTTTTCCTTCCCGACTTACACTGACCAGTGACGTCCATTACTGGAGCTGAACATTTAAATTGATCAAAACACAATGTCAAAAACATTTTGCACAATATCAAAACTAAAACGATGCTTCAACAGGTTGAGCTTTAGTGCTGTTGCAGAGATGATGCACGTTCAAATCTGGCTTGTGACATTTCCAGTCCTCTTTCTCAACGCCATAAAAACAAAACCAGAGTTTCCACACTGTAAAGGTTTCTGTGTTCTGTAGTCAGCACTGCGGTCAGCTGTCTCGTCAGCACTTCCTAGTCAGTTACAATAAAGTGTATTACATATTGCATTGAGGATATCAAATCTCAGACACGAACAGACCGGCTGAATATTCCAGGTGTTTTGCTCAAAGTAAATAAAGAAATGAAATATAAAGATCAGAGTCACTGACCCTGTTGACAGGCCGATCCCGTCCAGCCGCTGGGACAGAAGCAGCGTCCGCTCGCAGGGTCACACCAGCCCCCGTTCTGACACAGACAGCTCTGAGCACAGCCCACCCCGAACAAACCTGGAGAACATCCTGCAAAAACACAACCAAACACTTCAGCTACAACACCATCCCATAATTCACACACATCATAACGTGAAAAACACTGCCTTTCTACTCTGACTTATTTACAATAGAATAGACAACCATGGCATGGCCAGTACACAACATTAGACTCACGTGACACAGTACATGAAATACAATACATTTCTAATAACCAACAATCCAAAATATATATTTAAAAAACTACAGTATACCAATCTGACATCTAATTTTTGCAATTCTCTGTTGAATTTTCGTAGCGATTTGATTTGCACATCAAAATTCGTCTCGTTAGGATGTCCATGTTGTCATCAGTCAGCATTATGAGTCTCGGTTACTGTTTACTTTTTATGCAACTAAATATGCTTGATTATGCAAATAAATATAAAATGTACTTGCATAAAGTAAATATTTATGTATGTATTAAATATGTATTATCACATTTTATGTCATTATTTTAGTGTACTGCCCAACCTGAATTTCCCTTTGGGGATTAATAAAGTTAAAAAAAAATGATAATAAGAAATGTGATTGCTTTTAAAATATTATAGCCATGAATAAATAAAGGTTGTTTTTTATATATATTCTAAATTCTCGAGTGCCTTGGCCTCATGTTTTTTTAATAATAAATGTTTCTTGAGCAGCAAATCCTCATATTAGAATGATTTCTGAAGGATCATGTGACACTGAAGACTGGAGTAATGATGCTGAAAATTCAGCTTTGATCACAGGAATAAATTACATTTTTAAATATATTCACATAGAAAACACTTGTTTGAGATTGTAATAATATTTCACAATATTACAGATTTTACTGTATTTTTGATGACATAAATGCAGCCTTGGTGAGTAGAAGAGACTTCTTTCAAAAACATTTTCAAATATATTTCAATCATGACAACTCTTGACATTTATTGATAAGCATATGTACATACTGTAGGCTTTGGGCCAGATTTACTAACATCTTGCACCAGCACAAACCCTCCTTTGGCGTTAAAAAATGACTGTCAGGATTTACTAAAGACACGCAGTGAAAAATTAGTGCTGAAAAGGCGTGGACAGGGTTATTTTTTGCGGCTGATCTTATTGCATATGCATTTGTAGGAGTTTCCTTTTCAGGCGCAAAATTTATGGGAGGAGAGTATTTACAGTAAATGAATCATGCAAGGTGATTTACTAAGGTTTGCGCTCGTCAATTTACTGGTGTTTGCGCCATTATTTACTGCCCAAAAACAGTCCTAAGCATGTCCTAAACCAGACGCTAGTTTGCGCTGCTCTTGGTAGATTGTGTTGGTCGTTATGGAAATGATCCGGCTGCGTCTGCGTCAGTAGATCACGCGCAGAACTTTCCACTCCCATCTGCGCTTTTATGGGATTCCGCTCTCACGCTAATTTGCCCTGTTTAGTAGTAGGATCTGCTACGTTGATGCATGAATGAAGGACATGCACATGCATATAAATACGGTAAATAGAATTCGAGCTGATGCAAGGAAAGTAGGGCGATCCAGGCAGGTGGTGCTGGGGAAGGTGGAGGGCGAGGAAAATTCCCATGGTGCACTGCACTGAGTTGATCCAGTTTGGGACAGAAATAAATTAGCCAAAAACATCGGCTTTAAAAGAACCAATCAGCTGCTTGGAAGAGTTTCATGACTGAACTATATACAGCGCTGGAAAAAATTAAGAGACCACTTAACATTGAGAAATCAATGTATATTTCAGCATTGTACATGTGTATAGTCAGCTAGTAGAGCTGTTTAATGACTGAAGGGTCAGAATCTTACGCTGTGAGCAGGAGTCTCCCGTCCAGCCTGCGCTGCACTCACACTGACCGCTTACAGCATCACAGCTGCTGTTATTGTGACAAACACAGGTCTCAGAACAGCTCGCTCCATACAATCCAGCAGGACACGCTACAGACGAGACCGACACAAACATTACTCACGGGAAAACTAGGACAGAGAGACAGATGTGCTCATGAAAGAAAAAATATATAATCATGCAGGGTTTTGCACAGATGAACAAGATAAAAATCCTCTTTGTTTGACAAGGCTTTCACAAGTGAAGAAGTTAGCCATCATCACAGATCTTTTAGTCTTAAAGGTACCGTAGCAAAGCATGAAGATAGAAGTGACGTAATGTTTTTTTAAAATAAGCTCACTTTGGCTACAGTGTGGACCGATCCAGCCAGGCCGACAGGAACATTCACCATCGACATGATCACAGAGACCCCCGTTCATACACACACACTTCTGTTGACAATCCAGACCATAGAAACCCTGCGGACAAGCTGAACACACACACAAGCATGCAGTCAAAAACCTGATCATCAGTGTCCGATAACGTGACTGATGTTAATATATGAGAAGTGGAACAGTCATACTGTACGTTTTTCACAGAACGTCCCAGTCCAGCCAATCTCACAGGTACAAGCTCCGCCCACATGGTCACATGATGCCTGGTTTTCACACTGGCAGCGGTGCTTACAGCCCGGTCCAAATGAACCAGCAGGGCATTCTGGGACAGATTTACAACATAGATCACATGATAAATACTGTAACAGATTACAGATATAGATATACATGGAATATAGAAGGACTGTCAAATCTGGTTTCACTCTACAAGGAAAAATAATTAATATTTATCATCCTATATATCATATCTCCATCTATTTTTTTTAAATATTTTTTATACATGGCATTTTTATGAGCACATATAAATATGTAATATAGTACATTTATAAATTAATTTGTCAAAATGCAAAACCATTAAAAATGTGAAGTGAAGTCAAAAAGGTTTATATAAGATATATATTTTATTTTATTTTTTTATTTTTTTTTATTTTTTTTTATTTTATTTTATTTTATTTTATTATTTTTAGATTGCATGTTTTCCCCCAAAAAATGTTTTATTATAACAACTATTAGGTGTACTTGGAAAATAAAAGGACTGTTAAATCTATATATTTTAACCTAAAATGATTAATAAAATGTTATTTTTAATTTAATTTAATTTGTATTTATTTATTTTTTTAGATTGCATGTTTTCCAATTATTTCTTTATTATAACAGCTATTAGGTATACTTGGAATATAAAATGACTGTTATATCTATATATTTTAAATTCAATATAATAAATATTAAAATATTTTTTATTTAATTATTATTATTTTTTTTTTAGATTGCATGTTTTCCCATTATTATTTTTTATAAATATTGTAACATTTATAACAGATATTATGTATACATGGAATATAAAAGGACTGTTAAATCTAAAATAAAACAATAAATGTAGACATGTCACCACATATTTAACATTACACCATAATCAAATAATAAATACACAATATAATGAAATAATACTATATTTGATAGGACATTATAAACTGCATCCACAAATTATCACACATTTCTTTATCACACTTATGTTATGTTGTTGTACATGCATGTGTGTGGTTAAAGTAATGTGTGTGTATGTGACTGACTCTGGTCACATCGTGGTCCAGTGAAACCCGCCTCACACTGACAGTGTCCGGTCTGAGCGTCACACCCTCCGTCACCGTTTCGACAGTCACACACACTCGCACAGTCCAGACCCCAGCGGCCCGCGTCACAGGCTACAACACACACATTATCTCACCATCAAAATAATGACAAATAATTACATCTTATTTATTTTTTTAGAATTACATAATACAAAAACATAAAACATACCCTTCCTGCAGCTGTGGCCCGTCCAGCCGGGAGGACACGAGCAACGTCCGGTTACAGGATGACAACGTCCTCCATTATCACACACACATCTGAGCTGACAGCCCACACCGAAACGGCCCGCGGGACACACTAAACACAGAGAGATTCAGAAACACGGGATACAGGAGGAAGCACAGGGATCACTGACAGAGCGTCCAGGTTTACTCACTGCTCTGGCACAATCTGCCGATGAATCCAGGAGCGCAAACACACGAGCCATTACGCCGGTCACAACGGCCTCCGTTCTCACAAGCCGGACACGTTTCCCGACATTCCACACCCCAGCGACCCTCCGCACACTCTGATGCACAAACATACTGTGTTTATGAACTATATTTATGAGCATATTCATTTATAATTAAGAGAATTATATCATTTGAGCCTTATATTATGTTCCAGGTCAGTTTGACCCTCAACACATTTTTGAGTTGTCGGAAATAATGTTGAAATCATGAAATTGTGTGACTGTTTCTCACTGAGGCTCATGAACATGCCTGCAACGTGAGGTGTTGTGGAATATACGTACTTAATTTCAATTAAGACATCGTGCATTACCGTCTGAGCTTCAGGAAAGCAATATAAATATAATATATTTAAATATTATTAAATGTAAATATTGCTAATACTTTGCATACATTATATATGTTTAATTTAATTTAATTATTTAATTTAATTTAATTATTTTCGGATTGCATGTTTTCCCATTCTTTTTATTTTATTTCATTGAAGCATTTTTAATGCAAATACATTTTTTAAAAATATTAAAAATGTATGTTTTAACATATCCATTTTCATTTCTTTTCTATTATTTTTTCCTTTTCTTTTCTTTTGAACTGTTTTCCAATTGTTTACCTTGTATTCCTTTAACACATTTCAATGCAAATTAAAATAATATATATTTTATTTTATTTTATTCATTTTATTTTAGGATTGCATGTTTTCCGATTATTTTCCTTTTATTTGTGCATTTGGCAGACGCTTTTATCCAAAAACATTTACATTGCATTGATGGCGTACATTTCTATCAGTTCATGCATGTAATTGAGTCGAACCCATGATCTTGGTGTCGCTAGCGCCATGCATTAATGTCTGAGCTTCAGGAAAGCAATATAAATATAATATATTTAAATATAACCAATTTAAAAATAAATTAAAAATCATAATATTAAATTTAAAATAAAATACATATATAAATAAAAATATATATTTAAAATACTGTTTATAATCTTTACATTTTGTGAAAAAAAAAAACAAAGAATAGTTGTAAAATATAGTTTTAAAAATCATATATTCTCATGTTTACTTTTTGGTATCGTGTGAGCAGTGTGTTTACCAGATTTTTTTTTTGGTTAATTGTACTGAATCAAATTATGTTTCTGTGAAACATAATGATCGTACCCAGAATTTTACATTTACACAAGGGCTAAACAATACCATGCGAACATGCAGAGTTTTATTAAAGGACCATTTTTGTCTCTGAGCCACTAATGCAGCTTGTGTTTTTAAATACTGTAAATAGTGCATTATTTTTTATCATAAGCTAAAGGTCTCGCTTACAGATGCAAAAACAATTTGGCTCAATATAAGCATGTCAGTATGACAATTTCACCTTTTTCACAACGTTTTCCAAACGTTCCAGCGAGACACATGCACTGGCCAGTGATCCGGTCACATGGTGCCCCTGAACAGTCACATGACTGAGAGCAGCCAATCCCAAATCTTCCATCAACACAATCTATCGCAGAAATGACACACTAATCAAAGTCTTGCATCACATTCAATTTCCAGATGCAGTTTAATTGCAGTGTATGATTTAACACCTTATGGCCTTATTGGCATACAGACATACTATATACCTATAATACCTTGGTCACATCTGTCTCCTCTCTTTCCAGCTGGACACTGCGGTTGACAGGCTCCAGTCACATGATCACAGGTCACTCCATCCGGACAGGAGCATTTCCTCTCACAGCCAGAGCCAAAGAAGCCTGATTCACACTCTGCAAGGAAAAACAATACATATCATATCATATAGCCATTTTTTTTCCAACTTTTTTCAACTATCCATTATTTATTTTATTTTATTATATATATATTTTTTATTTTATTTTATTTATTATTTTTGGATTGCATGTTTTCCCATTCTTTTCCTTATATTTCATTAAAGCATTTCATTGCAAATTAAAATTTCATTGCATTTTCTTTTCTTCTTTCCTTTTCTTTATTTTTAGAATGTTTTTCAATTCTTTTCCTTGTATTTCTTTAAAACATTTCAGTGCAAATGAAAAAATATATATTTTATAACTTTTTTTATTGTATTTCATTTAATTTCATTTTATTTTAGGATTGCATGTTTTCTGATTATTTTTCTTTTATTTCATTAAAGCATTTCAATGCAAATTAAAATAAAATAAAAAATACTAAAATGCATATATTTGAACATATCCATTTTCTTTTCTTTTCCTTATTTTTAGATTGTTTTCCAGTTCTTTTCTTTGTATGTGCTCTTCGTCAAATTCGTCTGCGCATTATCCGAGAACGGTTCGGTTTATCAAAAAGCTTTTTTTGTTAACATTTCTTTAAACCATTTCAATGCAAATTAAAAAAATATATTAAATGCTATGTTTTAACATATCCATTTTATTTTTGGATTGCATGTTTTCAGTTCTTTTCCTTGTATTTCTTTAAAGCATGTCAATGCAAATACATTTTTTATTTATACATATTAAATATTATATTTAACTTTATTTTATTTGCATGTTTTCTAGTTATTTTCCTGGCATTTCATTAAAGCTTTTCGATGCAAATTTTTCAATGCAATGCAATCTTGCATCAACAACACTTTAGATGCTCGTCAGACGGACCGTCTTCGCAGCTGTCGCCCTGATAACCGGGCTTGCAGACGCAGGCGCCATGGCGACGGTTACACTCGACAGTGTTCTGCTGGACACACTGACACTCTTCAGAACAGCCTGGACCGAACATCCACTTAGGACACGCTGCATGAACACAAAGAAACAAAGAGCACAAGTTCTTATAAAGATGGAAGATGTTTTAAAAGCAAAGTGTAGTTAAAATGGTAAGTTACGACTCACACAGGTGGCAGAACCTTCCGTACAGTCCCGGGTCACACAGACACGCCCCATAAGTGCGATGGCACCGTCCATTATTAGCACAGTTACACTTCTTATTACAGAACTTCCCATAGAGACCCTTAGGACAACCTGCATTGAGTGCATCAAATAAACCCTGTTAAACTCTGTTATATTTGTTATATCTCTCCATACAGTGAAGGAGTGAACTGACCGTCCTGACACAGCTCTCCACTGACCCCTGGTGGACAGCGGCAGCTCCCAGCGACCGGATCACACACACCGCCGTTCTTACACTTACAGCTCAAGGAGCAGTTCCTGCCGAACCAGCCCTCCGGACACGCTGGATAACACACACACACAGAAAGACAGAGGTCATGACCTTTCAAAGATGTGCAGAACATGGAATTAAAATGTTTTTAATAAATGTCTCTGGTCACCGGTTTATAGATTCATCAGTCTTTTCATCATCTGATAAAAATATTTGTTTCTCTTTTCGCCTGTGAAATTGCTTTTCTGTTGATTTCTGTTTCCATTTAGCTCAAATGTATTGTGTTTTCTTTCATTTTTAATGGGTTTAGCATCAATATAAGGTCTCTGTTTTATGATAGACATGCTTCAGCAACAGTAATAGAGTATTTTATGTTGGGAGTACAACTGAAAGCATGCAAAATACAGTGATGAATACATATTGTTACCTATTGGAGAAACATAGCCAGAGATTTAAAATAATTAGAACTGAAGATTTATATGATCATTTGCTGCCATGGTTTGTTTGTTTGTTCCTTTTAATTTTCCCTGAAGTATTATTTACTGTATTTATTTACATTTATATAAGTGTATCTTTCCTTTCGTTGCATTGCTGCCGTTACTCTAGCTTTATAATTCATTATAATTATCTCAAATAAATACTGTAATCACAAAAAAACAGCAATTGTGAGATAAATCCAATCTCACTAGAGTAAAGCGTCCACTGTCCACTTTTCGTCTCCAAAAGCATTAAATCCGAGATATATTGATGTTTATACTACGGGGCTGTTGAATGCTTGAATCTGATTGGCTGACGAACGTTCTTAGATGTGCAATTATTCTCAGGGAAACGCACGGCTAAAGTAGTTCCAGGCAGGTCTTGACCGCATTACATGTCCATATCACTCCGCCAAATGATTTCAGTTACTTCAAAGGTCCTTACAGCCGACAACAGCAAAAGAACCAAAACACAACGACACTGACCACGCAAATAAATATATAGTAAACAATAGGATGAAAATGACAAATGATTTCCATAAATTAATTTTTTTGCCACAAAATTACGTTTTATCAGCACATACTCTCTTTCTCCCGCTCTCTCTGCTCTCCCACTCAAACGCACACACATACAGTGCGGACACACACTCGCACAGAAACGTGTTTTTAATGCTGCTTTGGTGATTTTATCAGTAAAATTGTTTAACAACTTTAACATTTCTCACTAGCGAGGTAATAACGGCGTTGTTCTTGAAGCAGATAAACTTACAGTTTCGCTATTAGTAGAGACACTGCTGCCGAACACTGAGAGACGCACAGACTGAGGTAATTCACGCGCTTAATCTCTCTCTAATAACTGCATTAATAACTGCATTAGTCTGCTATCAGTGGCTCAAGCCTCTGTTATTAGCTCTAATCGGAGGCGTGGGATGAGATGCGTAAGAAATTAGTCCTGCACACAAGAGCGTTTTAAGGACAAAAACCTGACAAATGTCTTGAAATACATCATCTGAACAATGTCTTGAGGTGTGAATAAGCAGAATAATTGACTCCGGTGTTGTGGTCGCATTACAATCTCGGGTTGTTATATTGTCATATATTGTCATTATTTTCTAATAATTCAACAGCCCGTTGTCTATTATTCATTACATTATCCATTGGTTACATCTAAATGATCAGCGTCTAAAAGATTTCACCTAAATGACCAGCCCTCCATCACCGTTCTTCAAGAAATAATGCAATCTTAAAAATGATCTGTAACACTTTAGTTTAGCGTCCAATTCTCACTATTAACTAGTTGCTTATTAGCATTAATATTACTAGAATATTGGCTGTTTATTAGTACTTATAAAGCACATATTAATGCGTTATTCTGCATGACCATATTCTACATCCCTTAATCTAAACTTAATAACTACCTTACTAACTATTAATAAGCAGTAATTAGGAGTTTATTAAAGCAAAAGTCGTAGTTAATAGTGAGAATTGGACCACAATCGAAAGTGTGACTAAATTATCAATAATAATTATGTTAGTGTTGTGGCTCTTTCGGAGAAACTCACTCTCATTACAAACGATTCCCGTCCATCCGTCAGGACAGTCACAGCCGTTGGTGTGTTTGTTACACACTCCTCCGTTAGCACAGTCCTCACACGACAGACTGCAGTCCAAGCCGAACGAGCCGTTCAGACATACTGCATCAAAAAGGAATATTGCATTTGGAATTTTGCATTATGATATATATTATCCTATAATATATAAAATCACAGCAATGGTACAGAACAGAATCAGTAGGTTTCTTACTGAATTTCTCAGTTAGGGTGCTCTCGGCGCGCAGTTCTCCCGTGTCGTCCTCATAGTCGTCGTATCGCTCCAGGATCTGCTCATAGTCCTGCAGGATGGTGATCTGAGGTTGGGGTTTCTCCACCTTCTGACCGCTGCTCAACGCCTCCACGGACTCCTCCAGCACTGACACACACACACAGAAATATACACATTTAGTTTAATTAGGTTCCTTTAAATGCGCTATATATGGACCTAAATAACATTACATTGCATAAAATATACCTGGGTCTTCTTTTTTTGACTTCAAATACTCAAAAATTGTCGTCAAACTGTTATCTACAGTGGGGAGAACAAGTATTTGATACACTGCCGATTTTGCAGGTTTGCCCACTTACAAAGCATGTAGAAGTCTGTAATTTTTATCATAGGTACACTTCAACTGTGAGAGACGGAATCTAAAACAAAAATCCAGAAAATCACATTGTATGATTTTTAAGTAATTAATTTGCATTTTATTGCATGACATAAGTATTTGATACATCAGAAAAGCAGAACTTAATATTTGGTACAGAAACCTTTGTTTGCAATTACAGAGATCATACGTTTCCTGTAGTTCTTGACCAGGTTTGCACACACTGCAGCAGGGATTTTGGCCCACTCCTCCATACAGACCTTCTCCAGATCCTTCAGGTTTCGGGGCTGTCGCTGGGCAATACGGACTTTCAGCTCCCTCCAAAGATTTTCTATTGGGTTTAGGTCTGGAGACTGGCTAGGCCATTCCAGGACCTTGAGATGCTTCTTACGGAGCCACTCCTTAGTTGCCCTGGCTGTGTGTTTCGGGTCATTGTCATGCTGGAAGACCCAGCCACGACCCATCTTCAATGCTCTTACTGAGGGAAGGAGGTTGTTGGCCAAGATCTCGCGATACATGGCCCCATCCATCCTCCCCTCAGTACGGTGCAGTCGTCCTGTCCCCTTTGCAGAAAAGCATCCCCAAAGAATGATGTTTCCACCTCCATGCTTCACGGTTGGGATGGTGTTCTTGGGGTTGTACTCATCCTTCTTCTTCCTCCAAACACGGCGAGTGGAGTTTAGACCAAAAAGCTCTATTTTTGTCTCATCAGACCATATGACCTTCTCCCATTCCTCCTCTGGATCATCCAGATGGTCATTGGCAAACTTCAGACGGGCCTGGACATGCGCTGGCTTGAGCAGGGGGACCTTGCGTGCACTGCAGGATTTTAATCCATGACGGCGTAGTGTGTTACTAATGGTTTTCATGAGACTGTGGTCCCAGCTCTCTTCAGGTCATTGACCAGGTCCTGCCGTGTAGTTCTGGGCTGATCCCTCACCTTCCTCATGATCATTGATGCCCCACGAGGTGAGATCTTGCATGGTGCCCCAGACCGAGGGAGATTGACCGTCATCTTGAACTTCTTCCATTTTCTAATAATTGCGCCAACAGTTGTTGCCTTCTCACCAAGCTGCTTGCCTATTGTCCTGTAGTCCATCCCAGCCTTGTGCAGGTCTACAATTTTATCCCTGATGTCCTTACACAGCTCTCTGGTCTTGGCCATTGTGGAGATCTTGGAGTCTGTTTGATTGAGTGTGTGGACAGGTGTCTTTTATACAGGTAACGAGTTCAAACAGGTGCAGTTAATACAGGTAATGAGTGGAGAAAAGGAGGGCTTCTTAAAGAAGAACTAACAGGTCTGTGAGAGCCAGAATTCTTACTGGTTGGTAGGTGATCAAATACTTATGTCATGCAATAAAATGCAAATTAATTATTTAAAAATCATACAATGTGATTTTCTGGATTTTTGTTTTAGATTCCGTCTCTCACAGTTGAAGAGTACCTATGATAAAAATTACAGACTTCTACATGCTTTGTAAGTAGGAAAACCTGCAAAATCGGCAGTGTATCAAATACTTGTTCTCCCCACTGTATGTTAAAATATTTATCAGATGTCCAGGAATAAAGATCTCATCATGGCCTTGATCAACCTTTAAGTCACTGCAAAATGCCGTAACCATCCCAGAATGACCTTGATTGAACTAAATTAGGTCACTAAATCGCTTTAGCACAATGAGTCGGTTTACACGTTACTAGGACAAACCTATTCATCAAAAACGTACAATAGAAGAGAAGTTAGAAAGTCTTTTTTATAAGTCTTATTTAGAAACACACACAGGAAAAAGTAATGCAAAACAATTTAAAAATAAATGTAATCATAATACAATATAATTAATATAATATAATATAATATATCCTGCAACGTAAGATGATGTACAGGTCTGGGGCATTATTTTTTCCATAAGTATCGCACCAAATTAACTCGCAAAATCGACAGCCCTATTATATTATATTGGTAACACTTTAGTTTAGGGTCCAATTCTCATTACTAACTAGTTGCTTATTAGCATGCATATTACTTATTATTATTATATATATTGGCTGTTTATTATTACTTACAAAGCTCATATTAATGCCTTATTCTGCATGATCATATTCTACATCCCTTAATCCCACCCGATACATAAATTTAACAACTACCTTACTAACTATTAATAAGCAGTTATTAGGAGTTTATTGAAGCAAAAGTTGTAGTTAATAGTACAGGTCCTATAGTATAGGTTCTGAGATATATTATATGAATAATATAATAAATAAATAATTATAATATTTAAATATAATTGAAAAAATCTGTCTTTTAAAACTAGAATGACTGTTTTTGAAGCATTTCTTCTTTAAAATAATTCTAGCTGAGTTCTCTGTGCATTAGGTTATATCAATTACCTCACCATTCATTTATTGTTCTGTATTGGAAATGATTATGAAAAGGACACAGGTTCTTGACATGCTGAAAACTCACATGTACAGGAGAGTCTGTCTTCATCGAGGCGATACCCGCGTCTACAGGAGCACTGGAAGGAGCCGGCGCTGTTCTGACACGTGTGATCACATCCTCCACTGGCAGCCAAACACTCATCTATATCTGTGATCAGACAATTCACTGAGCATATTTCTGATGTTTCCACACTTTGAGCACTCTAGTGGATATGTGTGAAGTATGTTTATACATACTGAAATCACTGAAGTTTGAGTGTCATACCGTCACAGCTGCATCCATCAGCGCTCAGACGATATCCGGCTGTACAGTAACACTCGTAACCTCCAGGATAGTTTGTGCAGTCATGCTCACAACATGAGCTGCCGTCTGCACACTCGTTTATATCTGACACACAGAACACACACCTTTATCTTACACGATTACCATGCTTGTGCAGTAAAACAGGAAATGGTCATATCTAGTTTCCTGTACCGATACAGGTCTTGTGGTCGTCGTCCAGCTGGTATCCTTGGTTACAGCTGCACACGGGTCCATTGGTTGAATGTTCGCAGTGATGAGAACAACCGCCGTTATTATGATCACAGCTGTTTATGATCTCCATCTCGATACCTAAGAGAGAAAAACATGTTGAAAAGTGCCCCAGCCCCATGTCATGTGACAATTAAAATGATTAAAAATATTATCTAAATGCTAATTTTTTATTTATAAAAATATACTTAATATACTTGTTTTTTCTGTCCTATTACAAATGTACACATTTATATTTACATATATACAGTAAATATGTAAATACAGTGGGGAGAACAAGTATTTGATACACTGCCGGTTTTGCAGGTTTGCCCACTTACAAAGCATGTAGAAGTCTGTAATTTTTATCATAGGTACTCTTCAACTGTGAGTGACGGAATCTAAAACAAAAATCCAGAAAATCACATTGTATGATTTTTAAGTAATTAATTTGCATTTTATTGCATGACATAAGTATTTGATACATCAGAAAAGCAGAACTTAATATTTGGTACAGAAACCTTTGTTTGCAATTACAGAGATCATACGTTTCCTGTATTTCTTGACCAGGTTTGCACACACTGCAGCAGGGATTTTGGCCCACTCCTCCATACAGACCTTCTCCAGATCCTTCAGGTTTCGGGGCTGTCGCTGGGCAATACAGACTTTCAGCTCCCTCCAAAGATTTTCTATTGGGTTCAGGTCTGGAGACTGGCTAGGCCACTCCAGGACCTTGAGATGCTTCTTACGGAGCCACTCCTTAGTTGCCCTGGCTGTGTGTTTCGGGTCATTGTCATGCTGGAAGACCCAGCCACGACCCATCTTCAATGCTCTTACTGAGGGAAGGAGGTTGTTGGCCAAGATCTCACGATACATGGCCCCATCCATCCTCCCCTCAATACGGTGCAGTCGTCCTGTCCCCTTTGCAGAAAAGCATCCCCAAAGAATGATGTTTCCACCTCCATGCTTCACGGTTGGGATGGTGTTCTTGGGGTTGTACTCATCCTTCTTCTTCCTCCAAACACGGCGAGTGGAGTTTAGACCAAAAAGCTCTATTTTTGTCTCCTCAGACCACATGACCTTCTCCCATTCCTCCTCTGGATCATCCAGATGGTCAATGGCAAACTTCAGACGGGCCTGGACATGGGCCTGGACATGCGCTGGCAGGGGGACCTTGCGAGCGCTGCAGGATTTTAATCCATGACGGCGTAGTGTGTTACTTATGGTTTTCTTTGAGACTGTGGTCCCAGCTCTCTTCAGGTCATTGACCAGGTCCTGCTGTGTAGTTCTGGGCTGATCCCTCACCTTCCTCATGATCACTGATGCCCCACGAGGTGAGATCTTGCATGATGCCCCAGACCGAGGGAGATTGACCGTCATGTTGAACTTATTCCATTTTCTAATAATTGCGCCAACATCTGTTGCCTTCTCACCAAGCTGCTTGCCTATTGTCCTGTAGCCCATCCCAGCCTTGTGGAGGTCTACAATTTTATCCCTGATGTCCTTACACAGCTCTCTGGTCTTGGCCATTGTAGAGAGGTTGGAGTCTGTTTGATTGAGTGTGTGGACAGGTGTCTTTTATACAGGTAACAAGTTCAAACAGGTGCAGTTAATACAGGTAATGAGTGGAGAACAGGAGGGCTTCTTAAAGAAAAACTAACAGGTCTATGAGAGCCAAAATTCTTACTGGTTGGTAGGTGATCAAATACTTATGTCATGCAATAAAATGCAAATTAATTATTTAAAAATCATACAATGTGATTTTCTGGATTTTTGTTTTAGATTCCGTCTCTCACAGTTGAAGTGTACCTATGATAAAAATTACAGACCTCTACATGTTTTGTAAGTAGGAAAACCTGCAAAATCGGCAGTGTATCAAATACTTGTTCTCCCCACTGTATATAGTTAGCTACAGGAACATTATACATTATAGCCATCCTATGTATTTTATATGTATTATATTCTATTCTGTACTATTCTATCCTATTACGTATATTTCATACCCATTCTATTTTCTATGCATTCTTTTATTATTTTATTTTGTTTATTATTTTATTTTATTTTATCCTATTACATATATTTCATACCCATTCTATTCTCTATGCATTTTTGAGCCATTCTATTTTATTTTATTTTTATTAATTTATTTTATGTTTATTATTTAATTTAATTTTATTTTATTTTATTCTGTTCTGTGTTCTGTTCTGACATCTCATGATGTGTTGCAATTCTTAATAAGAAAAAAATGCATCAAGAATTGCACATATTTTTTGTATTACAATTTTTCTGAAATGTTATGTTTAAATAATGAGGTATTATCTAATTAAAATATGCATACATTTCCAGCACAGAAATCTGAACACTATATAAAGCCAGGTTCAAAATTCTTGTTTCATTCTGTTCTATTCTATTCTATTCTATTCTATTCTATTCTATTCTATTCTATTCTATTCTATTCTATTCATTAAGAGCCAACCACATCTGAAAGAGGCTGCAGAGAGAAACAAATGATTTGATGGACTTTTCCTCTCATATGTGAGAGACGTGTGTTTCCTGACAGGCTCAGATCATACTCACGATAACACTGCTTGCCATCCACACCCAACTCATAGGCAGCGGGACACACACACATGAAAGATCCCCTGGTGTTACGGCAACCATGAGCACAGTCCGCCTGGCCCGTCTGGCACTCGTCAATGTCTGATGCAAAGAAAACACAGTGTAAACACAAAGACACAACTGAGCATGATCACTGAAGTATGAACACGTGAATGTGACCAATGCAACAGTACTGTAAGATCATCTTTCTGTTCTATAAGCATGTGACACAAACTCTACACTTAATGTAAGTTACCTTCACAGGTCTTGGCATCTTCAGCCAGCTGATAACCCTGATGACATTCACAGCGAGCCTGATCTCCATCCCTGCGGCACTCCTGAGAACAGCCGCCGTTCTGCTGCGCACACGGATTCTCCACTGATGACAGGAGCAGATCGGGTCACAGCTGTTACTACACATACACTTATTAGGATGTTGGGTCTAAGTGGGTGAATCTCACAGAACCTGTCAAAACCTGTCATATTTCACTATATTCTCTCTATATTCAGTCTTATTCTCTCTCATATTTCACAGAAATTAAGGCAAGACACCCCAGGTGAATAGGGTAAAAAAATGAATGAATAGATTTAACTAATACATTTAAATAATAACTCATTAAAAAATTTAACTATCACCATAATTCCCCAATTGATTGATTGCACACATTTTTGTTTTACACGTTTTCTGAAATGGCATGTATAAATATGCAAATGAGGTATTATCTAATTAAATGAATGTTATATGAACAAACCTCTGTAAAAACCTTCAAAATAGAGAGGACTAAAACTTTAAACTGTTTAAATGGCCTTTAAAGATATTTATTGTAATTAAAAATAAAGTGCAATAAAATAAACACTTAAAAGTGTATTTTGGATGTTTACTTTCCAAATTTAGTCTGAAATTACACATTATTAAAAGACAATAAATAGCCCAAAATCTCAAAATTGACTGGTGGTTTTGCTTGTATTGTCTTGCCTTAAAAATGATATTTTGCATAAATATACAGTATATATATATATATAGTATTTATACATCATGGTAGTAGGACTTATTTGTTGTACTGCCTTTAATTTATGCTGATTTAAATAAAGAACATGAAAGAATGATTTTAGTGAGAATATGAGAAGAAAATGTTACTTTTAATTGTCATACAAAACGATGATTAATTTTTTGAGGTGAAATGTGACATGTTTTGTGAGATAATTTATCATAGTTGTACATCCTCATCCAGCTGTCTCATACTCTGTGTGTTTAACCTGTGTCTGTCCTCAAACTGCAGTCAAACGATCTGTCCGCAGCCAACAATTACACTTTTACAGAAACAGAAATTTTGCAGAAATTATTCTGCAATCATGATCCTTCATCAGATCATGTTCAACTCAAGATGACCTCAGAGATGGGCTGAGAACGAGACACAAAGACATGTCCGTGCTGAAGTCACCAGTTTGTGATATTATGTCATCCAGTGAATCAAAGGGCAACTTCATCCCAAAGACCAAAATCATATTTTCACTAAATGTCCTTGAGCAGCTCTTGTGATTCTTTGGGAACTTCAAAGGATGAGAGCGCTTGGCTTCAAATACATGTGAACAATAAAACATTACAAAGAATATTTTAAATGACACCTCAGGTTGATTCTCTGACATTAAGACACTTATCAGTATTTTCATGCATCTGGGAATAAAGATTTTCACAAACAGCTCCACTATGACGAGTGGAGACACATTCATATCTGTGTGTTGAGATCGTTCAAAACTATTAAAACAAGCAAAAAGCCCCACAGATGGTTTATAAAAGTAGTCCATATGACTTTTGCACCTCCTGAAGTCATATGATAACTTTGTTCTCACCAAAATTTCACATACAAAGTTGTTTTTAAGTGCAAAAAACTTTTTTTTGGCATCAATGATGTTAAAGGGGTGGTTGATTATGATTTCACTTTTATGATTTCAGTTAGTGTGTAATGTTGCTGTTTGAGCATAAACACTATCTGCAAAGTTACGACGCTCAAAGTTCAAAGCAAAGGGAGATATTTTCTTTTACAGAAATTGCTTTTTAAGGACTACACCAAACGGCTGGTAGGGACTACATGATGACATCACTAACCCTGAAATTTACATAAACCCCGCCCCCGGGAACACACAACAAAGGGGGTGAGATTATCATGACAGAACATGCTAATCAATGACTTGAAGATAGTTAACTCCACATCAGCTACATAAATTCATCAACTAACCATTCAGAAACGTCCTGTCTCATTCTACATGTTGTCACTTCTTCATGAGTCTCTCCATCATTGTCCGACTCCGGTTTGAACATAAAAGGCTGAACGGTTTCATTGCCTGTCTGCATGAGGTTATCAGAGCTGCTAACTGAGTTCTTGAAGCTCCGCCCCTTGAGCAGCAGCTCATTTGCATTTAAAGGGACACACAAAAACGGCACGTTTTTGCTCACCCTCAAAAAGTGACCATTTTAACATGCTATAAAAAATGATCTGTGGGGTATTTTGAGCTAAAACTTCACATACACACTCTGGGGACATCAGAGACTTATTTTACATCTTGTAAAAAAGGGCAATCAACCACCCCTTTAAACTTGGAGCATTTTC
>CM077188.1:3376457-3436457 GCA_039654105.1 Coreius guichenoti | reverse complement strand
AAATTCAAACACAGCCAGTCGACTTCTGTTGATCTGACCATAAAGATCAAGACCGGTGCGGAGCAGATTGGCAGGCGCTCCTGAGGGTGTCCTCTCCTGCTAAGAGGAAAATCCTAAAAATTCACAACCGTCTAGATCCATACGATTCCACAGCGGGTCTCTTTAGCGTGTGCGCTGCTTTCTCTGCAAACAAAACCTGAGAGATGCCGCCAACGCAAGCGCCACTGACTCCAAAAAGAACAAATGAGATTCGTGTTAGAGCGACCTTTGACCTGTAATAAACTAATGACCAGCTTTGTGTTACTGTCACCTCATGACATCACTGCAGGAGATGTTTTCATTGGCCAGTTTTCCATTAATAGCTGCAATCCTGTAAAATAACCCAAATGGAATATACAGTTTTCCTTTACAAAGATTTATGTGCGAGTTTAATCCAAATCAGGGTTGGACAAAAATACTCTAGTTGAAGTTTGACTACAGAAAACGTGGTAACAATCTTTTGATACACTTCACCAGCCGAGCTCAATTTTGACTCTCATGGCATTATGGGATAGCTGGCACTAAACAGTACATAAACTCGTATGTTAATGGAAACCAGCTGGTTCTTCACCTACATGGAATCTTAATTACTGACCGGGACGCCAGGAGGCCACGATAATCACAGGCTTCCTGCAAAGCATGACGGTGTTTGTTTTTTGCTGCAAATATATAAAAATAGGTTAAATAATACATATACCCTTTTTTGCATTGTGGCATTATTTTAATATTTTAAAGACAATTAATCACATTTTCTCACATTTATTTTTGGAAGTAATTATACATCAAGATGGTATTTGTTATACTGCCTTTAATTTGATTTAAATAAAAACTATATGAAAAAGTATTCATATTTTAACGACAGTTTGAGAGGAAAATATGCCTTTAATTGTAATAAAAAAAAAAAATAGGGCGCATATATATATATATATGCTAGCAACTAAATAAATAAATATATAATTATATATATATATATATAGTGCTGTCAAATCGATTAATCACGATTAATCGCATCCAAAATAAAAGTTTGTTTCCATAATATATATATATATGCGTGTGTATAATTTATATTATCTATAAATATAAATATTTTATATATAAATATAACAAATATTTCTTAAATATATACATGCACGCGTGTGTATTTATATATACATAATAATTATACACAGTACACACACATATATCATGTAAACACAAACTTTTATTTTGGATGCGATTAATCGCATGACAGCACTAATATATATCTATTTAAAAATATTTAATTAATTTGAATTACATTTTTTTTAAAGGTTTGAATGAATGATTCAATGACTCACTCATAAATACTTCTTGTTTCATTACTGGATGATTTAGTGTTTTTAAACAAATCTCTTGAATGAATAATTCAATGACAAATACATTTTTTAACAGTCACTTGTCACCACCTGCTGGTGTAAAGATGTAATTGATACAATCTTTATTTGAAGCATCAATCTACTTTCAAAAGGTGGTTTGCTCTATTTTGATCGCTACCGCAGACATTAGTTTATATCCGAAACATAAACTTTTTCCCAGTACTTCTGTGATCATTTGAATTATTGTAAGACAGAAATAATGATACTGTGTGGTTGAAAAGACTGTTTGTGAAGCTGTTTCATACCTACTCATGATAACTGCTCTCTCTGGATCAAAACGCAGATCTGAATGTTCGCTGTGATCGTATTTGTCAAATGTTTAAAGGTGCAGTGTGTAGTATTTATGTAGATCTATTGACATAAATGCTATATAATATACATAACTATGTTTTCAGTGGTGTATAAGACCTTACATAATGAACCGTTATGTTTTTATTACCTTAGAATGATCCATTTCTATCTACATACACCCCTTACAGTGAAGTCGCCATTTTGCGCCGCCACGTTTCTACAGTAGCCCTAAACGGACAAACTTCTCTACAGAGCACTAGCTACTCTCTGCTGTCTCAGATGACGACATCTTTGTCCTGTGTTGGCCACCGTAGCTTCTCTACGTGCTTCGAAAGGGAGGGGTGAGTGGTGGGCGGTTGCAGTTCGTAACCTCACCTCTAGAAATACAATTTTATATGTATTTAAAATTTACACAGTGCACCTTTAATAGACATTGCCGAATCGATGTCATTTAGGAATAAGATCGCAGTCTCTAGTTTGAGACAAAGATGCGATCTCTTCTGAAACTCCAGACACATGCAAAAGTCTCCATTTGCTCGCTTTGCTTCTTTTAAACAATTAATTTGTGATTTTCCTTCCAATGGTAAGAACATCAGACGAACCTCAAACTGATTGGACTTCTCTAAAAGTCTCTTTTGATATGTAATTTCCTGCTGATGCGGCATCTTTCAGCAAATCACCCCAGATTCTGGATATAATAGCCGGGAAAGCACATGTGATGTTGCCAATTGCCTTTGCAGTAGCCAAAACACAATATTCACCAATTTTTCTGATTACTTCAGCCCACTTAGCTCTAATATCTGGCTTGGCTCTTCAAAGGTTAGTTCTGGTTCATCTGTCACTGGGATCAGGGTAACCCACACGCAGTAGTAATACGTAAAGTATGCATGCTGACCGTGAGCCACTGATTCATGCGTGTGCCAGAGAAGAGTCTCCAGCCAGAAACGCTGGCAGACTAGCACTGACTTTCCATCTACGCTGCTGTTTGGTTTGGGTTTTAGTTAAATTACCAGGAAATGTTTCCCCACATTAGTGAAGGCATTTGGTTTGGCTTCTCTTGAATACGCTGGAACACTTAAACAGTGTTTATAGATGTACCCCGAGGCAAGCGGCTCGCAGGAAGTTCCCAACTGTGTTCTGCATTGACAGATGAACTCATACAGTAAACAAGATATTCTAGTATAATGACAACTGTGAAAGACTGTGACATTTTAAACATGTAAAGAATTACTGATGTCTGCCAATCAGTTTAGTGATCAAACTTATGATTTTCACCCGTAAGATGATAATAAAACCGGCAGAAAAAAAATAGACTTGCATTAAAGGAGATCAAAATATCTTACAGGTGGGTTTTTTGACATGGATCATGGACACCATTGCAATCCCCTTAATGGGGAAAAAAAACTGAATTTATTTGTATTTTATATTAAATTTTATATGTATTTAAATTCCACAAAAGGCAATCATAATATGTATATCAGTTTTGCTATTGTTAACTATAATTAAAACCATCCAAAAAATAAATCTGGGGAAAAAAATAGAAAAAAGTTAGTGTTATAAAAATCGATTAATCGTGATTAATCGCATCCAATATAAAAGTTTGTTTATAGAATGTGTGTGCGTGTGTGTGTGTGTGTGTGTGTTTGTACTGTATATACACACACACACACATATAAATATATATACATACATATACATACACACACACACACACACACACACACACACACACACACACACACACACACACACATATATACAGTATATGCATGCATACATACATATATAATATATATATATGTGTATGTATGTATGCATGCATATACTGTATGTGTGTGTGTGTGTGTGTGTGTGTGTGTGTGTGTGTGTGTGTGTGTGTGTGTGTGTGTGTATATGTATTATTTTGGATGCGATTAATTGCATGACAGCACTAATATATATCTATTTAAAAATATTTAATTAATTTGAATTACATTTTTTTTAAAGGTTTTAATGAATGATTCAATGACTCACTCATAAATACTTCTTGTTTCATTACTGGATGATTTAGTGTTTTTAAACAAATCTCTTGAATGAATAATTCACACACACATATATACAGTATATGCATGCATATATATATATATAAACACATATATATTAAATAAGCAAACTTTTATGTTGCATGCGATCAATTGCGAATAATCGGTTTTTACAGCACTAATAACATTTTAAAAATTAGAAATGCTGCCTCCAACTATCTTAAGTGAAATAAGTTGAAGAACTAAAATTACTCAAACTAAAAAAATCAACAAAATTATTATCTATCAAAATTTAAAAATAATCAGAACACCTTTTCCGTTATATTTCTTAAGATGAAGATCGCTCTGCGAGTTTAAATGGACCAATAAATGTTCTCACCTGGTATCTGGTATCCCATAATGAATCGGTTGTATCCATAGAAACAGTGTGGCCTATGGCAGTGTCTCAAATGATGCTGATAGCCAGAATAATAGGCCATATCAACTGAATGAAAATTAACCCCAATACACAGAAGCATGAGCCAGCCTGTCATGATTTACAAGATATTAAATCATTAATATCTGATTGAAAAAGCAGCAGATGTCTCATGAAAGTTCAAGCCGTCTGAGAGGGAAGGAGTGAAACACAAGGTTTTATTCCCTCCCTGCCTGTGAAATACCTTTCATTTGACTCTCTCTCTCTTTCTCTCCTCCTTCATACTGTCTGCATATGTATTTCACACCCCTTTTGCACAAAGTTTATTAATTTGAGTGGCATTAATTCTACTGTTCTCATGTTGTCTATCATGAGGTCATGTAAAGGATTCTGATTGTCCGGCTTGATTCTGATTGGTCAATTGATGTATTCTGTGGTCCAATATTTTCCTGATTATCCAATTAATATGGGTTAATTACAGTATCTTAACACATAAACAATGTGTTGTCACAATGTGCTGTGCATGAAGCCTGCAGTGATCATAACAAACCGCTGCGGACGGTATATTCTGGCATTCAAATACATGTACAGTTTGTGAAGCAGGATTTGGTTTAATATGAAAGAGTTATAAGATCTAAACCATCTGTAGGATGAATACAAATATCTGAAACATCAGAAAGATGAATAAATCTTTAAGTGGCATGTTTCAGATGGATATGAAGAACCAGAAAGAGAAACTGTCTCCTGAGGCCAAACACATTACAGTCATACACACACACACACACACACACACACACATAATGAAAGGCGTTTGTACAAGCAGAGATATCTATCCATCCTCCCACATATCCATTCATCCATCCATCCATCCATCCACCCGCCCATCCACCCACCCATCCATCCATCCATCCATCCACCTACCCATCCATCCATCCATCCATCCATCCATCCACCTACCTACCCATCCATCCATCCATCCATCCATCCATCCATCCATCCATCCACCTGCCCATCCATCCATCCATCCACCTGCCCATCCAGCCATCCATCCATCCATCCACCCATCCACCTGCCCATCCATCCATCCACCTACCTATCTATCCATCCACCTACCTATCCATCCAGCCATCCATCCATCCATCCAGCCATCCATCCATCCATCCATCCATCCATCCATCCATCCATCCATCCATCCATCAACCTACCCATCCATCCATCCACCTACCCATCCATCCATCCATCCATCCATCCATCCACCTACCTACCCATTCATCCATCCATCATCCATCCATCTACCTACCCATCCATCCATCCAGCCATCCATCCATCCATCCATCCATCAACCTACCCATTCATCCATCCACCTACCCATCCATCCATCCATCCATCCATCCACCTACCTACCCATTCATCCATCCATCATCCATCCATCCACCTACCCATCCATCCATCCATCCACCCGCCCATCCATCCATCCACCTACCCATCCATCCATCCATCCATCCACCCGCCCATCCATCCACCTACCTACCCATCCATCATCCATCCATCCATCCATCCATCCACCCATCAATCCATCCATCCACCCATCAATCCATCCACCTACCCATCCATCCATCCATCCACCTGCCCATCCATCCATCCATATATCTATCCATCCATACATCTATCCACCTACCTATCCATCCATCCACCTACCTATCCATCCATCCATCCATCCATCTATCCATCTATCCATCTACCTACCCACCCATCCATCCATCCATCCATCCATCCATCCACCCACCTACCCATCCATCCATCCATCCACCCACCTACCCATCCATCCACCTACCTACCCATTCATCCATCCATCCATCCATCCATCCATCCACCTACCCATCCATCCATCCATCCATCCACCTAACCATCCACCCATCCATCCATCCATCCATCCACCTACCCATTCATCCATCCATCCATCCATCCATCCACCTACCCATCCATCCATCCATCCGTCCATCCATCCATCCACCTACCCATTCATTCATGCATCCATCAATCCACCTACCCATCCACCCACCCACCCATCCATCCATCCATCCATCCATCCATCCATCCATCCACCTACCCATTCATTCATGCATCCATCAATCCACCTACCCATCCACCCACCCACCCATCCATCCATCCATCCATCCATCCACCTACCCATCCATCCATCCATCCATCCACCTACCCATCCATCCATCCATCCATCCATCCATCTACCCATCCATCCATCCATCCATCTATCCATCTATCCATCCATCTATCCATCCATCCATCCATGTCTTTTTGTGGAATCCTCCTGGACGTGGTAAAAGATCTCCAATGCCAAAGCAACTTTGCTGAAAATCAGACTTTCAGATCTGATCCAAGAGTACAACCCACAATTAAATGAACATGACAACATTTTTACCCCCTGGAAAATCTAACAATGGACATAATGTCCAATAAAAAAATTCTGCAATGATCTACAGAGAGGATCTCTGTACTAGTTTGCACATCTGTCTCTGCAAACGTTTGCTAAATAGGCTTATTATTATGCATCTTTTATAATAATAGTGAATGTCCTGCATTTTTGTAAAATTTCTAGGTATTCTAAATTTTCTAGATATTTCTAAATTTCTAAAAAGTTCTAGATTTCTGCATGAGACTCCAAATTGGAATTCCGAAATTTCTTAGTTGAATGGAACAAGCAAGAAATAGAGTTTGACTCCATTCTGGTGTTCTAGGAATGACAAGAATAGCTTTAGATAAAGCAGCTTTGCTGAAAAAGTATGAATTGCACATAGAAACAGAGAGAACAGACACAGGACTCACCCTGGCAGGTCTTGCCGTCCTCCTTGAGGTCTTGACCAGCGGGACACTTGCAGTAGAAACTTCCAATAGTGTTACAGCACAGAGCTTCACACCCTCCATTGGTCTCTTCACACTCGTTCACGTCTGACAGTGAGAGAGAACAAACACATTACAGTCTGAAATACAGATACAGATCCTTTACCGATCTGGACAATCGTCTCCATATGTTTCCAGATGTTTACGATTTGGAGACATGTGAATGCATTCATACAGATCAGTTATGAAACTTCACCCCACTGCAATTGACAGGATTGTTTGCTAAATCAAGCATAATTTTGCAAAACAAAAAAAACTTGTACTTGTAACCACTCACACTGTCTTCAGAAAATGTAAAAATCTAGGTCATCTGAGGTCTCAACAAGCGCTTATTGGTGGAAATTCATTGCCAAACTAAAACATAATATCCTGTTTCCATGTGCAGTCTTTCCATCTCAAAAACAACCGAACATAGTCAGAATAAAAGGAGATTTTGCCCATGACAGTCTGCTGCCAACCAGTAAATCATGTGTCATTCAGCTGTTCTTCACTTTAACTGAATTTGACAATTTGAATTAGACTTTTTTTTTATTGTTTAGTTGAAGCTACTGAAATCTGGACCGCCGGTTGAGTTTTCATCGGAAAGTGCTCATGAGAAAGCCGTCACTTTGGCAGTTTTTCAGTTTCCATATCTTTCAACTTTATGAGCATATTGATGCTTGTAATGTCAGAAGGTTTGATGCATTTTGGGTATGAGAAAATACAAGTATTATAGTCCTAAGAACAGTAAGTGCTTTCTCTCCATGTTCAGCAAAACCACTTCTTTTTTTCCAGTGGACACAAATCATCTCAATGGGATGGTGAGGGATGTTTCGGCATTTAATTGGCACAATCACTGACCTCAAACCACTTTAAGTTCATCAAAAAAGGGGGGAAAAATGAAACCTCTGGAAAATTATGTCCTTCAACGGGCCAACCAGCCTCACAGCGAGAGGTTTCGCCATTCATTCAAGTTTCAACACAGATGTTTAACAACCTCCCATCACACATCCAGCTCTCACACTCAAACACATGGAGATTTTTATGAGAAAATCGGTTTGTCGGTTTCCCAAAACATTATTTCAATAAAATCCTCACCACAACAAATTGGCCCCTGAAGAGCCGAGCGATGTGTGCAGGAGGAGGGAATTAAACATAATGAATCAGTGAATGGAATTCCTGATCACACCATTACACATGTAGACAACTTTGGAGGTTTATAAATCTTTGAGAAAATCTGCTCAATATGTTATAGTTTGACGTGCAAAGGTAGAATACAATGCTTTACAAGTACAATTTAACATAGAAGTTAATGCATTATGGAAATAAAGACTAGGCTATGGTCCAAACCATACCTCTAATATTAGAATATCAGTTTCATGGAGAACATAAGCTGATAATAACGGTTTAAAATAAGGTTCTATACATTCAAATAATTTCGGTGGAGTTCCGAGGTTTGACTGACAGTTTGAGGACCCAATGGAGTTACGAGGTTTCGTCACATGCTCTTTTTTTATAATATTCATTGGTTAGATATTTGCAAAATCCACAGACAGACGTAAAAGGTGACCAATAGTAATGATTTATGAAAAAAATAAAAATGACGAAAAATGGAGATTCAAGGTTTCCGCCCAACAGCCACAAAGTGCTTTATTTATCATGAGCTAACAATGAAAAATATATCATTTTTTACACCACTTACTATTACAAATAAACTACTGAAAAAATTGTTAGTTCAAAATGCAGTAGCTAATTACATAACAATGTTGTAGAAAAACATTTAATGAGAACAAAACACATTATTGCATTTAAAAAAAACGTTTTCTTTGCATTTTTCCTCTTTTCTTGCTTTCTAATAAATCTGGTATTGTATATTACAAATATTGTTGGCTCTTTGACGAATTGCTTTTGTTCCTGTTTTGTTTAAATCCCTTTGGATAAATGTGTCTGCTAATTGCTTAAATAACAAAACATACTTTTTAAAAAAAATAATAATATTATTTTATTAATAATAATTAAAAAATAATAACATTTTTATTAATATTAACTTAATTGATACATTAATTTTAATGTAAAATTTAGATATGAACATTAACCAATAAATACAGCAGAAGATTTGTTAATTGTTCATGTTAACTATTGCATTAACTAATAGCTAATGTCTACAACCAATATTGTAAAGTTTTAAAGCTTCAGCTGTCAATCCTGCAAAAATTATGTCCGATACTTTCCATTATATTCAACCATGAGAATAAAATGAGGGACAGATCAGTAATTCATAACATCAACCTTCACATGTAGTCGTCTACATCCAGACTGTAACATCAACAAGGAAATGGAGATGAACCACATTCCTTCACAAGAGGTCATGACCCCTTTCATGACCCGAGGCCAACCTGCTGGCCAAGGACCTGAAAGAGACACCCTGGAGGAACAGCAGCGTTTTCTTCCTGATTTAGGCCACACACCTGCAGGGAGACGCAGGGTTTGAAGGGTGTTACCGACACTGTGTGGGTCAGTGAGGTCAGGGGTCATGTCCACATAATGAAGTCTGCCAAGCATTAGGAGACTGTGTAACATACACTGAAAATGAACTAATCAATCCCAAAACACTGAAAACACTGAAAACTAAAGTACAAAAACAGCTCATTTAGAAACCATCACAGTATTCATCTCAGTATATTCACTTCATAATCATACGAGCGACAACTTTTATACATTTATAAAAAAAAATCCCATTCATTTTTCTGATAGGGGTTTTTAAAAAGTCTTCATTAAAGTGTTATAAGCCATGAACCAAGACAATCAGCTACCAGGTGAATCACAACACTACAAACTTAGATTTTTTGAAAATCGGACAAAAAGACAAAGGTACAAGACTGTGAATTAACAGCTTTAATGAGGGAAAGAACTACAATCCCATGAAGCATTGCGAACAGCATGATCAAATTAAAAATGATGGAGAAATATAAAACTACTCATTTACAAATGTTGATTATGTATATAAAAACAATATATTTTAAGTTTATTGCTAACTATGCATATATATACAAACATTTCAGTATTTTGAGAGAGTAGAGAGATCAACTCGATGACATCATTCGCAGTGCTTCATGGAAGTGGGCGGAGCTAACGAGCTATTTTGGCACTTGTTGCTTGTTTCGACTCTCTGATTGGAGGAATTTTCTGTACAGCATCATGGGTAATGTAGTTTTTCAGGAATTCCACTATTAAACACAATAATTGTAAAACTAAGTTGAAAGGCAAATACCATCGATTAACAACCTCATAGCTCACAGTATACTAGGGCTGTCTTTAAAGGTTTATAAGATATCGTTCAAAAACTATTTCCCTATGGAGAAAATGAATGGAGAGGTTAGAGGTTAGCCAATCACAACACAAATCATTTACATATTAAATATACTTGGCTACCTAATTCTACTTCGAGAAATATTGACTCACACTACATTTTTAGTTACATTATTAACAGTGAAATTATGTTTCATTTCAAATTATTTTTTATTAAATTGCATTTTAACTGTAACTTGTGAATTCTCACATTCTGCATTTTAATTGCACTACATTTAACTGTATTTCTTGTCATTTGTACTTTTGTCTGTTGTATTTTAAGTATTTTTTATCAGTTTTTTTTCTTTCCTTTTTATGGAAGCTTGTTTCCACCACAGAATAAAAAATATAAAAGGCAATTCTGACTTTATATCTCACAATTCTGACTTTATATCTCTCAATTCCGACTTTATATCTCACAATTCTGACTTTATATCTCTCAATTCTGACTTTATATCTCACAATTCTGACTTTATATCTCTCAATTCTGACTTTATATCTCACAATTCTGACTTTATATCTCGCAATTCTGACTTTATATCTCTCAATTCTGACTTTATATCTCACAATTCTGACTTTATATCTCGCAATTCTGACTTTATATCTCTCAATTCTGACTTTATATCTCACAATTCTGACTTTATATCTCACAATTCTGACTTTATATCTCGCACTTCTGACTTTATATCTCTCAATTCTGACTTTATATCTCACAATTCTGACTTTATATCTCTCAATTCTGACTTTATATCTCACAATTCTGACTTTATATCTCACAATTCTGACTTTATATCTCGCAATTCTGACTTTATATCTCTCAATTCTGACTTTATATCTCACAATTCTGACTTTATATCACACAATTCTGACTTTATATCTCGTAATTCTGACTTTATATCTCACAATTCTGACTTTATATCTCACAATTCTGACTTTATATCTCACAATTCTGACTTTATATCTCGTAATTCTGACTTTATATCTCACAATTCTGACTTTATATCTCACAATTCTGACTTTATATCTCACAATTCTGACTTTATATCTCGTAATTCTGACTTTATATCTCACAATTCTGACTTTATATCTCACAATTCTGACTTTATATCTCACAATTCTGACTTTATATCTCTCAATTCTGACTTTATATCTCACAATTCTGACTTTATATCTCACAATTCTGACTTTATATCTCTCAATTCTGACTTTATATCTCACAATTCTGACTTTATATCACACAGTTCTGACTTTATATCACACAATTCTGACTTTATATCACACAATTCTGACTTTATATCTCACAATTCTGACTTTATATCACACAATTCTGACTTTATATCTCTCAATTCTGACTTTATATCACACAATTCTGACTTTATATCTCACAATTCTGACTTTATATCACACAATTCTGACTTTATATCACACAATTCTGACTTTATATCTCGTAATTCTGGCTTTATATCTCGTAAATCTGACTTTATATCTCGCAATTCTGACTTTATATCTCGTAATTCTGACTTTATATCTCGAAAATCTGACTTTATAACAATTCTGAGAAAAAAAGTCAGAATTGCGAGATGTAAACTCACATTTGTGAGATAAAAAGTCGCGATTATCTTTTTAAATGTTTTATTCTGTGGTGGAAACAAGCTTTCATACCTTTTCCCCATTCTTAAACTACATATATCAGATTTTTTTTCTTACGTATTTTCTTAATTACTTTTTAATGATGTAAAATTAACAAGGTATACATGAAATGTGCTTAATAAACTTGCCTTATAAGCTTATTGAGCAACACAAGAGTGTTTCTGACAATAAAATCAGTCTAATTTCTGCGGTGAGAGTCTTGATAACATCTGAAATCTTGAGCGAGTCGCCTGGTGCAGATAAACAAGCTCATTCTGTTTAAATCAGCACTCCAATGACTGAACCATTGTTATTGTGAACGACATGATTTTATCTTAGAAATTAAATTTCATCCTTCTGTCCTTCCTTCTAGAGCATAACTTTCAGATGCAGTTTGTGTTGAGACAATGTGATGTTTATATCTTGTTCTCGTTTTTGCACAATGTGATTTGTCTTGACAGAAAACTGGCTGGGAATTTGATGAAGTGGATTCAATGATGTTGGCGGGTTCATGTTACAACACACAAACAGAACTCTGACATCACTTACAAAGAGCCAGCTGATGTTTAAATAGATTTTCATCAAATTCTAACTCGAAAAACACACATCAATAATCTTTATGTTCATGTTTCATATCTACAGACTGAGAAGTGTGTTTCTAAGCAAAAAAACACTGAATCAAAGCTGAAAGAGTAAACGATGACAATTTTCATTTCATTTTCTTTAAACATTTGCAACCTCTGCAGGAAAAGAATTCATACAGAATGTTTCTGGTTCTGTAAGTTATAAATCTATTATCCCGAACACACACAGATGTGCAGATATGCACATAACACACACATAAAACTTGATATATGTTTTACTGCTTGAGAAAATCTGTTTAACCTCTAGTCTGTGCCTTTGCCATATGTTCAGATCTATGTGAATCTAATGCACTGTCAGAGCCGCTAAATCTACGCCAAAAGCAGGGGCGTCGCTAGACCCCTTTTACTGGGGCACGTGCCCCAGTATAAATCTGCTGTGCCCCAGTAAAATGTCAAGCTTGAATTTTAACATTTTATTATATATGTCAGTGTATTTAGATTGATAATCCCACAAAATAACAAATAGATCTATATGCAACGTAGTAACCCAATCAACGCTTGCAAAATCAACGCAGTTTAACAGAAAACACAAACTGATGCGTGCATGCACACGTTTCCTAGCAACTGCAGCGCGCAGCAGTGCACATAAGTCCAGTGTTTGCACGCAGTCGAGGTAGGACCCTGAAGGAGGGAACGGAGACATACGTCAGACGTCACCAACGAATTGGGATCACTTCTGGGAGCCCCTATCAGCTTCGAGTGTATAGAGAACGGGCCAATGGCCATTGGCATGCGAGATTTGCATCTCGCGCTCCGCCCCGCATCGCGGGTATAAAGCGGAAGCGGATGCCATGCACATTTGTTTTTCACTGAGGAGCCGAACTAGTGACTCGGCCGTGCAGTGATGGTACAGCAACTGTGGCGACGGGACGTACGTCTCCATTCCCTCCTTCAGGGAACGAGTGTTACATACGTAACCGAGACGTTCCCTTTCAGTTGGTCACGTTCGACGTATGTTCGGGGCGGGGAACTCACGCAGGGAGAGTCACTGCTGCTGTTCCGCAAGATCCACTCAGCAGAGTATTGGATAATGCTGGGAAAGCGTGCCCAGGGGGGCCGCTGCGGAAGCCACATCCTACCCGTAGGGAGGTATCATGTGGAATATAGACGTATGGACTGGCCGTGGGCAGTACAACATACGGAAGTCCCAGGGGTGGCCCCGGCCAATGCAGGCAGGAGACTACACCGCACAGAGACGGCAGAGCGAGCTCTGCCAAGGGAAAGACACGGGCTCGCCGTAGGGAGCCGTACCGTGGAAGAATACACATATGGGACCGCTGTAGGGGTCACAACATATGGAACCCCAGCCTAACACAAGTTCCACCAATGCATACGAGTGTTAGACCTGGCGTCGGACGCTCCGCCACGTTTGACTGCCGCGGGTTGCGGACGACTCAACAGGGTTCGCCGTTCTGGGGAACTCGACTGGAGCATATCAGCGCACGTATCTGATCCATGAGGAGGGGAATGGCGCAGCAAGCCGACACTAGAACGGGCACTTCGGTGTTACTGGCTATTTGAAGCGAGCACACGGGAAGAAACCGGCTCTACACGGAGGCTATAGAATCTAGCGGACGTGTTAGGTGTCGCCCAGCCCGCAGCTCTACATATATCTGTCAGCGAGGCGCCATGTGCCAGCGCCCAGGAAGACCCGAGTGGGCAAGGCACGCCTTGGGTTTCATACGAGTTACCCGCCCCGAATTCCAGGCATGATTCGTCGACCGAAAATGCCTGCAGTTCCCCTACCCTCTTGATGGAAGCCAATGCAGTCAGGAGTACTGTCTTCCAAGACAGGATTTTTAACTCTGCTGACTGCAAAGGTTCAAAGGGAGCCCTCTGCAGTGCGGTTAGCACCAGAGATAAGTCCCAAGAGGGTATAGAGTGAGGGCGAGGCGGATTTAATCTCCTCGCCCCCCTCAGGAACCTAACGACCAGATCGTGCTTCCCTAAGGACTTACCATCAACCGTGTCATGATTTGCGGCGATAGCGGCAACATACACTTTGAGGGTGGAGGGAGACAGCCTTTGCTCCAACCCTTCTTGCAGGAAGGAAAGCACAGAACTGATCGAACATCTTCGGGGGTCTTCTCGTCGAGAAGAACACCACTCGACGAACAGGTTCCACTTCAACGCATAGAGGCGCCTCGTAGAGAGGGCTCTGGCGGAAGTGATGGTGTCCACCACAGTCTGTGGTAGGCCACCTAGAACCTCCGCGTCCCGTCCAGGGACCAGACATGGAGTTTCCAGAGGTCCGGACGTGGGTGCCATAGGGTGCCCCGTCTCTGAGTCAGAAGGTCCTTCCTCAGAGGAATGGGCCAAGGAGGTGCTGTCGCGAGGAGCACTAGTTCCGGGAACCAGGTCCGGCTGGGCCAGTACGGTGCAACTAACAAGACCTGCTCCTCGTCCTCCCTGACCCTGCACGTGTCTGCGCAAGAAGGCTTACTGGGGGAAACGCATATTTGCGTAGGCCCCGGGGCCAGCTGTGTGCCAGTGCATCCGATCCGAGGGTCCCCCCGGTCAGGGAATAGAACAACTGGCAGTGAGACGTGTCCGGGGCGGCAAACAGGTCTACCTGTGCGGTCCCGAAGCGACTCCAGATCAGCTGGACCACCTGGGGATGGAGTCTCCACTCTCCCGGGAGCACTTGCTGTCGTGAGAGCTCGTCGGCTGCACGATTGAGCAGGCCCGGAATGTGAGTGGCACGAAGCGACCTCAGATGCTTCTGACTCCAGAGGAGGAGATGGCGGGCGAGTTGTGACATGCGGCGGGAGCGTAGACCACCCTGTTTGTTGATGTACGCAACGGCAGCAGTGTTGTCCGTACGGACCAGAACGTGCTTGCCTCGTAGCGGGCCTTTGAGGCGGCCCAGCGCAAGACGAACTGCTAACAACTCGAGGCAATTGATATGCCACTGCAGTTGAGGCCCCGTCCACAGACCCGAAACTGCAAGCCCGTTGTACGTGGCCCCCCAGCCGGTGGATGAGGCATCCGTGGAGACAACAGCATGCCTGGACACTTGTTCTAGGGGAACTCCTGCCCGTAGAAATGAAGGGTCCGACCACGGACTGAAGTTTTGGCGGCACTTCGGTGTTACTGAGACACGGAACGAGCCACTCTGCCACGCCCATCTCGGGACTCGGTCGTGTAGCCAGTGTTGAAGCGGCCTCATATGAAGCAATCCGAGCGGCGTCCTGCATTTGAACGAATTCAAGCAGTTCAACACCGACCGGACGCGCTCCTCTGTGAGTTGCGCTGTCAGATTGACCGAGTCCAGCTCCATACCGAGAAAAGAGATCCTCTGCATGGGGCAGAGTTTGCTCTTTTCCCAGTTGACCCGAAGTCCCAACAGGCTGAGGTGACTGAGCACCATGTCCCTGTGTTCGCACAACTGCGCCCGCGACTGAGCCAGGATCAGCCAGTCGTCGAGGTAGTTGAGGATGCGAACACCACGCTCTCTCATGGGAGCAATGGCCGCTTCCGCGAATTTCGTGAAGACACGGGGCGACAGGGACAGCCCGAAGGGTAGGACTCTGTACTGATATGCCCGTCCCTCGAACGCAAAGCGTAGGAACGGTCTGTGTCGAGGGAGAATCGAGACATGAAAGTACGCGTCCTTCAGGTCGATCGCTGCAAACCAATCTTGGGGACGGATGCACCTGAAGATGCATTTCTGTGTTAGCATTCTGAACGGCAGCCTGTGAAGGGAGCGATTCAAGAACCGCAGGTCCAAGATTGGCCGTAACCCGCCGCCTTTCTTGGGTACAATGAAGTACGGGCTCATGTCGGCCAGGTTGAGCCAGAGGTGTCGCTCCTGGATCACGAGCGTGGACATCGCCTACCCTCGTGCATGTCCATGAGCGCCTGGGCCTGGTGCACTTGGAGCAACGCCATGGCATGCAGAGCGGACGCAGCCTGCCCACAGGCCTTGTAAGCCTTTCCAGTCAGACTGGAAGAAAACTTACAGGCCTTGGTTGGAAGCGGACGCCGGACACAGTTGTATCGCGACAGCCCGTTCCACCGGCGGGATTCCCACGTACCCCTTGGCTGGCCCGCCATCGAGGGTAGTGAGGAGGGAGGAGCCACTCGGCCGGTTTCTGGCAGAAAAAGGTGCTGTCCACGACTTCGTGAGCTCCTCATGCACCTCCGGGAAGAAAGGCACTGGGGCGGGACGCAGAGAACCAGTGCGACCTGCCCCGAGAAACCAGTCATCCAACCTAGAAGGCTCGGGACATGGTGGAAGGTTCCACACGAGCCTGACCTTTTCGGCGGCCCGGGAAAGCATAGCCGTCAACTCAGGGTCTGACTCGGCCGCCGCGACTCTCCCAGAGGGAGGCAGCGCAGCCGAGTCTTCATCCTCCGAGGACTGGAACTCCATCTCCGATGCAGCGATCGACATCTGTTCGTCTGCTGGAGCCCCGAAGGTCACCACTGGACACCCATGGGAGGGGCCAGCGGTTTCCTCCGGAAGCTCTACCGGCTGCGGCGCTTCAGAGGGAATAGGGGCCCGCGGAGGCTGGCTCGGCGGGTTTGCCCTAAACGTGATCCTCAGGTCACCCTGGCTATACGTCGAAGTAGGTCTATTCTGCTGCGCAGGAATAGCACTAGATCGAGGCATAGGTAAGGGGACTCCACCCTCCCGAAGGTAGGCGAGTCTCGACCTAAGCGCCGAGATAGTCATGTTCCCGCAGTGGGAACATGAACTATCCACAAAAGCTGCCTCAGCGTGCTGAATGCCCAGGCACGCGAGACAACGGTTCTGACCGTCAGCTGGCGACAGGGAACGGCCGCATCCAGAAACGCACGGGTGGAATGACGTTCGGCTCCGAAGTGAATGACAAATGTGCGCGGCATCCGCTTCCGCTTTATACCCGCGATGCGGGGCGGAGCGCGAGATGCAAATCTCGCACGCCAATGGCCATTGGCCCGTTCTCTATACACTCGAAGCTGATAGGGGCTCCCAGAAGTGATCCCAATTCGTCGGTGACGTCCGACGTACGTCGAACGTGACCGACTGAAAGGGAACTAAAGTAAGTTTCTAAATAATCCGATAATCTTATTTTGACTCAAACATTATTGGCTCAATCAGAATTTACGAAGCAGAGACAGGGAAGCAGAAAAGAGAGATGATGAGTTTGAGGCATAGATATGTATACATATCTATGGTTTGAGGGAGGTAAGACTTGATGAACAATCTACATTCTCAGACATCAGATGAAAAAGCATCAAGTCTAATTCGCCGCGCCAGTTCCTTCGAGATTTTCCTATGGGGTTTTATAATGTTTTTTTTTTTTTTCTCTCCCAATTTATGAGTAAAATAAAGCCTGTGGTAAACATAACTAGACGATACTTTGACGTTTTGTTCTACAACGTACACTGCACACATTCACACCCCATGTAGTTATTAAAAACGTAGGCCCACGTTTTCAAGAATGAACATAACTACTTCAAAATTCGCGTTTTTGCTATAGGTGCGTGTAATTAACTTTTTAGAACAAAACGTCAAAGTATAGTCAAGTTATGTTTACCACAGGCTTTATTTTACTCATAAATCGAAAACCCCATAAGAAAATCTGGAGGGAACCAGTGGTGAATTAGTCTTCTGGGTTCTGACATCTGCAGCACACAGAAAACAAACACATTTTTGTGTTTTGTAGTACTGTCTTTATTTGTGTACTACCACAATGAATCAATCTTTCGGATATGAAATTAATATTTAATTAGCTAGCTGTAGTTTAGGATACTACATAAACAGTTGGCAGTAACTATGGCTGCTGTGTTAATTACTGCTAATTACCTAGTGATTAAAAAGGACTATACTATAGTTTGGCTTGTTTTGAGTGAGTTTCAAACTTCAGTTTAAAATTACACCAATTATGTTAGCTAGCTAGTTATTAATTTATTGAAATGAGACTTCTGCATTTATAAAGTTGGAGATAGCATAGCTAGTTTTGCAAACTCAGCCTGTTTAGCTACCAACTCTCTGCTCATCCTGAGACCTTTTTGTCTGAAGCTGTTTCATCTTAGGCCTTATATGCTCTTCATTTTAGTTGTTGTCATAAAATGACTGGTTTATTAATATGTTGTAATTGTAAATTCTTGAAAAAGATTTAATTATTCATTATTATCATTGTGTAATGTAGAAGAATGCAAATCTGCAAGAAAGTTATCTCCGGTTTTATTATTTCCATATACAGTGTACGCCTTTTATGCCATAAAACATGTTTAGAATGTTCATGCAAAGTATGTTGAAGATACTTAAATAAATATTAATATCTCTACAAGTTTACCTTTCCCAGTACTTGTTGCAGTGTAGGAATAGTGGGTTAAGCAAAGGAAATCTGTACTGTGCATTATGTGGCACACTTCTTGCACGCAGCAGGCTTTCAAGAAAAAAGTAATGGGGGGCCTGTGCCCCAGTAGAGCTTTATGTCTAGCAACGCCCCTGGCCAAAAGTATAGCATTTCTATTATATTCATGTTTTCAAACATGCTTATACTGATACGCTGGTTCTGAAGAATGAACTACATCAAAATAAAAAAAACATTTATTTTTGACATTCCATTAGACCACCAGCAATCTCTCAGACCATTTTATGTGTCAAACTGTGTGACTCTTTGAGAGATTTGTGCGTGTTTGCATTCCAGACGTGCATTGTGTGACTTCCTCTCATGCAGTCAAAAATGTGTTTCTATGTAGACGGGGGTCCGCACCGTAACTTGGCACAGCTGTTGGATCCTACGGGTCAGACGGAGCCAAAGAAAACCGTCCAGATAACACCACTAAGGGTCACCAACAGCACAACGATACCAGCCATCCAGCACATAAATACACTCATCAGGGAAGCCAAAGGCATCTGGCTCAAAATCATATCTGGAATGGCACGACTGTCTTCCATTGTTTAAAGCTCTGCAATCTCAATTTATTTCTTATACTTAGAAACTGCTGAACAAACAAAAAGGGAAAAGGGAAAAAATCACGTGCCTCATCCATCATCGACACTGTAGCTACTGTGCAACGGAGAGTACACACTGCCCCCTGCTGTCTACATAGTGCACTTAAAATAAGCCTGCAGACAAAGAGGGTCACAGTTCAAGACATATGAAATACTGCAGCCACACATAATCCATAACAACTGCCACTGTCATAACCAACCTCTCCAAACAAAACTATCTACCACATCTGTTCACATGCATGAATAAGAGGGAGTCTCACTTATCTAATGTTCATTTTAAGATGGATCTCTTTAGACAAAGAAAGTCAAAATTGTATAAACACTTCATGCAACTGAACCGTACAGTCCAACTGCACATTTTAAAACCATGCAAAGAATTTCTAACATGAGTTATGGGACGGTATACAGCTGTTTTCTTCACCTGTAGAGCAGATTGCGAAGATGACCCTCTCTAACACCAATGTACTCAAAATAATTGAGTTCCCCGTGCATGCATTACTTTGATTCATCTCCTTCTGATAACAACAACAAAACATATTCATGACATGCAGATATCAAAGCATAACTCAACAACTAATAACAGATCGTTGCAGATGGCCTCCAGCGCTGACCGCACCGTTTATTTAAAGCAGAGAGCGAATAAACTAGAGCATCTCTGGTCTCTCGACCACATAAAACTCAACTCCTGCTGTGAATCTGTATCAGAGACTTTTACAGCTAATCATTTGTGTTTATCCTCAAACATCTGCAGCTGCTCTGCCGAGACTTTTAAATAAATGCATGTGGCTGTTAAATGAATTAAGAGTTGAAGATAGAGTTGATAGTGTCATTTGATTTGTGGTACAAGCACACAGAATCTCGCAAACTTGCAAAGCGCTGGGCAAGTGTACGTGTCTGTATACTTGTAAAAAAGATATTTCTGGTCTTAATGTGACCACATCTGTACACAGACACACACACACACACATGAATGACTAACATCTGACAGGCAGCCGTGTATGTAGAGCCAACAATTATCTACTTTATGACGCTTTAATTAAAAGCTTTATTCAGCAGTTCTGCTTTAGCAGGCTGAGGGGTGAAATGAGATGTTACTATAGAAAGGAAACATAATAAATAAAATGAATGAATTAAAAAAAATAAAAAATAATAAAAATAAGAATAAATTCATAAAAAGAATGAATAAATAAATAGAACAATAAAGAAATAAAAAGAATAAAAATAATTAGTAAATAAATACAAGAATAAACGACAAATTAATAAAAAGAATAAAAATAAAAAAAATAAAATTAATAAAAATGAATACATAAATAGAATAAAAAATATATAAATTAATAAATAAGAATATACTAATAAAAAAAAAAATATTAAAATAATTAAAGATGGATGGATGGATGGATGGATGGATGGATGGATGGATAGATAGATAGATAGATAGATAGATAGATAGATAGATAGACTTTCAGCTCCCTCCAAAGATTTTCTATTGGGTTCAGGTCTGGAGACTGGCTAGGCCACTCCAGGACCTTAAGATGCTTCTTACGGAGCCACTCCTTAGTTGCCCTGGCTGTGTGTTTCGGGTCGTTGTCATGCTGGAAGACCCAGCCACGACCCATCTTCAATGCTCTTACTGAGGGAAGGAGGTTATTGGCCAATATCTCGCAATACATGGCCCTATCCATCCTCCCCTCAATACGGTGCAGTCGTCCTGTCCCCTTTGCAGAAAAGCATCCCCAAAGAATGATGTTTCCACCTCCATGCTTCACGGTTGGGATGGTGTTCTTGAGGTTGTACTCATCCTTCTTCCCTCAAACAAGGCGAGTGGAGTTTAGACCAAAAAGCTCTATTTTTGTCTCATCAGACCACATGACCTTCTCCCATTCCTCCTCTGGATTATCCAGATGGTCACTGGCAAACTTCAGACGGGCCTGGACATGCGCTGGCTTGAGCAGGGGGACCTTGCGTGCGCTGCAGGATTTTAATCCATGACGGCGTAGTGTGTTACTAATGGTTTTCTTTGAGACTGTGGTCCCAGCTCTCTTCAGGTAATTGACCAGGTCCTGCCGTGTAGTTCTGGGCTGATCCCTCACCTTCCTCATGATCATTGATGCCCCACGAGGTGAGATCTTGCATGGTGCCCCAGACCGAGGGAGATTGACCGTCATCTTGAACTTCTTCCATTTTCTAATAATTGCGCCAACAGTTGTTGCCTTCTCACCAAGCTGCTTGCCTATTGTCCTGTAGCCCATCCCAGCCTTGTGCAGGTCTACAATTTTATCCCTGATGTCCTTACACAGCTCTCTGGTCTTGGCCATTGTGGAGAGGTTGGAGTCTGATTGATTGAGTGTGTGGACAGGTGTCTTTTATACAGGTAACGAGTTCAAACAGGTGCAGTTAATACAGGTAATGAGTGGAGAACAGGAGGGCTTCTTAAAGAAAAACTAACAGGTCTGTGAGAGCCGGAATTCTTACTGGTTGGTAGGTGATCAAATACTTATGTCATGCAATAAAATGCAAATTAATTATTTAAAAATCATACAATGTGATTTTCTGGATTTTTGTTTTAGATTCCTTCTCTCACAGTTAAAGTGTACCTATGATAAAAATTACAGACCTCTACATGCTTTGTAAGTAGGAAAACCTGCTAAATCGGCAGTGTATCAAATACTTGTTCTCCCCACTGTAGATAGATAGATAGACAGATAGAAAGGCAGCAATGAGATTACATGGAGAGCAAAAAATATACTTTTGCTTACATCTTATGCATCTCAGATGTTTCTCCTGAGAAAAGACCCCAGTAATCTCACATGTGTCTCCTCTAGAGTTTCAGAAGAAATCTCTCAAAATGTGCTCAGATTTGCCAAGATACCAATGTCTGCGAACAGAAGACGGAGATCTCGATATGAACTCAAACATTTCTCATCAAAGTTCTTCCAAGAGCAAATGATCTGAGCTGCTCTCCACACTCATTTTGTAACTCTTACTGTATGTCAGCAATCATCTCATTTGTGTTTATTTTTGTTTCTCCAAAGGAATTTTAAGAGAAGCATCTCAGACAAAGATTCCAGTACAATAATTAATTCCAAAATAAAATATTTACCATCATGCCCTTGGCAAAAGAAACTTGACAGAGAACGTCATCTAACCATACAAAGAATGACGGATTATACAAATACTATCTCTGAGCGATTATTTTATAAACTCTCGAAATCACAAAACCTTTCCAGAGAATTTCTTGCAACCAGTTAAACTAGAGAAAAACCATTCAAATTCCTCACATATCTGTCTTTCGGAACAGCTGTGTTTTGTTTTTACACAATTCTTCTTCCCAAGGTGTGTGTTGACAAGAGTGAAAACCACTGAACAGACACTTTGAGGACAGACAGAATTCGACAGAAAAAGTTATTTTCAGATTATTTTGAGCAACTATAAGGGATGTTTAGACTTCTGAAATGATGTTTCAGGGGTCTAAACACCCCCTTCATAGCTGCACAAATGTGTACAATAAGCTGAAAATAATCTTAAAAGGTCTTTTTAAGAAGACCAAACACCCTTTATAGAGGCTCAAACGCCCTCTGAGCACATCTATGGAAAAGTTCCTTGTTTTGTGGTTAAGGAATCGTATTATGTCTCTCAGAATTTGTGTCAGTTCTGTTAACGATGCTTTGACATTTTTCAAACTTAATTAGACGGCCTCCTGGCCTCCGTCAACCCGGTGGATCTGGCTTTTTGCATTGAAGTGTGTTTGTGTGAAGTGTGTGGTCAAATCAGCACTGTATATACACACACTTGTGCGAAAGAGCGAATTAGAATGAATTTCCCGTCAGCCCCATCTCAGTTGGATGCCCGCGGCATACGTGAGAGACATAACAGCTGAGCAGATTTGCACCGAGGATGGTTTGAAAAGACTACGCTCAACCAGACGCCACACATCCCTGTACTTCTTTCTCAGGGTCTCTAATGGTCTCTAGGTTGATGTCTTTCCAAAGAAGCACTAAAAACGTTGACATCCGGACAAAAGATTTGTTTTTGTTTGCTCTCAATTCCGTCTGGTTTACAAAGCTCGTGGTGTTAACAAGAGACAAAATACGTTTCACAAACCCCGCAGGGCTGATCTTTAACCTGCGCTCTGTATCTGAGGGCTACCTGTTTGGGCCTGACGGACTTGGGAATGTTGTGTTGGAGCCTGCAGGGATCTGAGTACTCCACAAGGAATGTCCAAATTACTGCCTAATTTCTGCATGAGCTGCTCGGTGTACGTGGATCATGCGAGTTAACTATGACTAGGGAATGACCCACTGTTCATTTTGCTAGTCTGTTGATTTAACATGTTAATTTAATTAATAAATTATCCAAAAAAAAATAATGCATTAATATTATTAAAGCATGTAACGCACCCGCTCCACCCCAGACCTACATAGATCATCTTACATTTCATACAGTTGATTGGCGACGAACATGATGCAGGAAAACACAGTTAGATGCCCCTAAAAGTTTTAGTTACTTATATGGAGTATCATTTCTTTAAAAAAAAATTCATTTTTCCATTTTAATAAAAATTAAAGGTTATTTTCACCAATTAAAGGTATAGTTCACCCAAAATTAAGTGTTCCATGTGTTCCAATCACTTCCATGGCCACAGGTGTATAAATCAAGCACTAGGCATGCAGACGCTTCTACAAACATTTGTGAAAGAATGGGTCGCTCTCAGGAGCTCAGTGAATTCAAGCGTGGTACCGTGATAGGTTGCCACCTGTGCAATAAGTCCATTCGTGAAATTTCCTCACTACTAAATATTCCACACTCAACTGTTAGTGGTATTATAACAAAGTGGAAGCAATTGGGAACAACAGCAACTCACAGAGTGGGGTCAGCACATGCTGAGGGACACAGTGCGCAGAAGTCGCCAACCTTCTGCAGAGTCAGTAGCTACAGACCTCCAAACTTCGTGTGGCCTTCAGATTAGCTCAAGAACAGTGCGTAGAGAGCTTCATGGAATGGGTTTCCATGGCCGAGCAGCTGCATCCAAGCCTTACATCACCAAGTGCAATGCAAAGCGTGGTGTAAAGCACGCCGCCACTGGACTCTAGAGCAGTGGAGACGTGTTCTCTGGAGTGACCAATCACGCTTCTCTGTCTGGCAATCCGATGGACGAGTCTGGGTTTGGTTGCCAGGAGAACGGTACTTGCCTGACTGCATTGTGCCAAGTGTAAAGTTTGGTGGAGGGGGGATTATGGTGTGGGGTTGTTTTTTTTTAGGGCTTGGGCTTGGCCCCTTAGTTCCAGTGAAAGGAACTCTTAATATATAATAATACCAAGACATTTTGGACAATTTCATGCTCCCGATTTTGTGGAAACAGTTTGGGGATGGCCCCTTCCTGTTCCAACATGACTGCGCTCCAGTGCACAAAGCAAGATCCATAAAGACATGGATGAGTGAGTTTGGTGTGGAGGAACTTGACTGGCCTGCACAGAGTCCTGACCTCAACCCGATAGAACACCTTTGGGATGAATTAGAGCGGAGACTGCGAGCCAGGCCTTCTCGTCCAACATTAGTGCCTGACCTCACAAATGCGCTTCTAGAAGAATGGTCAAAAATTCCCATAAACACACTCCTAAACCTTGTGGAAAGCCTTCCTAGAAGAGTTGAAGCTGTTATAGCTGCAAAGGGTGGGCCAACTCCATATTAAACCCTATGGATTAAGAATGGGATGTCATTAAAGTTCATGTGCATGTAAAGGCAGGCGTCCCAAAACTTTTGGAAATATAGTATATATATATATATATATATATAAAATGGCAAGATGCACATAAATTCTAAAAATGTGCAAAAAAAATGCATGCACTCAACTGAGTCGGATACATTTTTTATTCTGATAAGAAAACGTGCATAAACTATGATGAAATCACATTTACCAAATAAATTCCTTTATGCGCATCAAAAAAGACGTGACTTTGTGATGGGGCTGTGTAACTGGACTAACCAGCGGACAGATCTCGATGCTCAGCATCTGAAATGCTGTTTTGGTCGTTCTGAAATGCCTGAGCAAAGTCTGTCATCAAAGTGGTTCAGTATAATAACCTTCCAGAACTGTCTTACACAGCAGGCATCTTCCTCAGAAAGCAAGATAACATGTCCGCGTTTATTGCATTTCGTCTGCCCGCTCAGAGGAGAAATATATTATATATAGGAACATTATTATATACAGTGGCTTCCCCTAATTTTCTTAATGATATTTATCGGATTATCAGGAAGTGACGTTTTTGTACTCTTCAACTGACTGGATTGAAACTGCTTTATTTGCAAAAGTTTTATGCAATATTTCTAGTTAAATTCGCAACTTTGGATAGAAGCATAGCTAATGGCTTTGACTTGACTCAGTAAAGCAGGTGCAGATGAAGGTCATTGCATGAGTGTGTAGGTAAGAAGTGCCGCTGACACACTTTGATCCCATCTCAACCTGTCAGAGCTGCCTTTAGGGTACAGCAGTCATCACGACACACTGCTCAAACACACATAAAACATCATGTCATGTCTCACAAAGAATATAAACTGTGATCAGATATTAACTGCATATACTTAAAGTTAACATGAAATCAAAATTGACTCTATTTACTTTGTTAATACATGTGTCTAGTCTTATTGTGAGCAATTCATCAGTGCACATTTTTTCCCCCACAAAAATTTGTATCTATGCTACACACGTTCACCATTATTTACAAGTAAAGGAAATGTCAACTTTTCACAATCCCAGTCAATTTCTGATGCATAAAACCAAACCCCATACTACTTTTTTCCTTTTGAACATCCTGTCTCACTTCATAACATCCAATTAAAGAGGTAAAATGAGTTGTGAATGCCATTTTGTGTTTAAACTGAGAAATTACACTCAAAATTAGAAACCTAACTCAAATGTTGTTTTGGTGTCATGCATCCCAGAATGAAGGCGCTCTCTATCTGTCAGTGCAGTAAAGACAGCTGGAGTCTCACTCTGAGACAGCCGTCAACTTCAGGTCTTCATGCACATGATGTTCGGGACCCAGAGTGACCATGATGGACCTTTCATCAGGTCAAACGCAGCTCTGGAATTTCAGCTCAATTAGGAAAGATTAAGGAATCAAACTCCAGCAAGAGAAACGCACAAAGAAAACTCATTCTGACTGGAGGTTTTCAGCACCAGGAAACTTTAAAGACCTATAGGCTATATATTCTCTCCTGGCAGCAAAATAAGGAAACAAACAGGAAGAAGCCAGACAGGAAACAGGGATTGTGGGTTTATCCAGAAACAGGTTTACTGTGGCAGTAATGAGAGAGTCCCACTGGCCTCTCTGATACCATGAGCAGCCATTCCTGAGTCATTTTCTTTAGTTTGTAATGTTGCTGTTTGAGCATGTTTGAGCATGAAAAAAGTATATAATATATCATTGCGCACTGTTTCTGAACTCCCTGAAACGCCTCCATTGTAGTCTCGAGTTTTCTTCCATCACAATATTTCTCATTTAAATAATTAATATGCTAAATAAAGGGGCGGGGCCTGGTTGAGTTAGTAGTGGGTTGAAACTGGCAGTTATGGTAAAGGGCGGGACATTTCCCAAACACGATCAAAGCGCTTGACCACTGATCCAGCCGACCAATCAGAGCTCAGTGTGCTTTTCAGAAGGAGGGGTTTCATAGAGACAGGAACTAAACAGAGCGTTACTGACAGACTGGGAAGAGAGGAGCTGCAACATTGGAGAATATGGGAAAAGAATCAACATTCAAGCATGAAAACCTATTCTAGTAGAGCCCAAAAACAACATCAAGACTTTGAAAAGTGGCATAATAGGTCCTCTTTCATTTTTTTCTTTAAAAGACCAAAGCTGCTTATCTAGGTTAAGAAAACGAGATCTCTTATATCAGAAATAAGAGAATACAAAGTGTGTAATGAAACAATGGGGGACAAATTATTGAACCAGAAACAGATAGAAACAGTAAAAATATAAACTCTCAAAAAAATTAAGCCTTTTTGTGCAAATTAATAAATTTGATTACATTAAATAAGCCTTACACATTTTAACTGAATAACTGAACAATCCTTTATCATTTATTTAATTTAATTTGATGTAATTTTACTATTAATTGAAATGCGTAAATCTTAAAAAAGGCTTTTTTTTAATGTATAAGGTTAAATCACATTAAAACACTACCAGGTCTTATTTCAGCCCAAAATCAGAAAATTAAAATAAGATGTTGTATGTGCGTTAGATGATGAAAATTATGCCTTTTCAGGATTTTTTATTATTACATTATTTTAATGATGATTTATTTACTTCTACTTTCTCCATTATTATTATTATTATTTTATTTTCCACTATTATTAATTACAATTGTTCTCAATAGTGATTCTTAATACATTATCATTGCAATAGAACAATTTAACTATCAGAAAATGCTAAGTTTAATTATTTTCAATATTTTTTTTCCCACATTTACAACATTTATAAAAACTTTTTTAAAGATTATTTGCATTATGTTTATCAGAATTCAGAAAAAAAAATTAACAAGACAAAATCTAATTTACTTTTCCGATGTATATTTTGATTCTGAGGTGAAATAAGATCTGAACGTGACCGGTTTCATGAGATTCACCCATAAAGTGACCCAAAAATAAAAACTGAAAAAGTTATGTGGGGTTAAAGTGACATAATTTTTCAAAATTTTTCATTTTGGGGTAAACTATTAGTTTAACCTCCTTAGCTCTGGGAGCATTTTTGGGGATTTCCGCCTGGATTTGGCCTACCTAAATTGAAAAGCTTCCCATACCCACATACAGTGGTCTAAATACACAATTTTGGTGTCATGTTACAGGAAACCCTTTGAAGGAAGGCTCAGGCCCTGTGTGCTCTAGCACCCTGCAGACAGTTTTGGATGTTTCCACTAGATGGCAGCAAATACTGGAAAAAATAATAATGCAAGATTTATTCAAATGGATCTGAAGGGAGGAATATTACTTTTTTCTATGTAATTTCCGCCTACCCAAATCTCTCCAATAGTCTCCCCATATACAGTGGTATAAATGCAATATCCCAGTGTCACAAAATTATTTTTTCCAGTGTTTGCTGACATATGCTGGAAACAGACAAAACTGTCTGCAGGGTGCTAGAGCACACAGGGCCCGAGGGCCTTTCAAAAATGAATTTAAAACCCAAAAAATAAAAAAATAAAAATTTACAGCTCAGACAACATATACTTAAATGTTTATCACTTTTAGCAGTGTTTTATGTAACTTCAAAGGGGTTTCATTTAGACCACTGTATGTGGGTATGGGAAGCTTTTCAATTTGGGTAGGCCAAATCCAGGCGGAAATGGTCCCAGAGTAATTTAGTGTAAATAAGTTACTTTGTGTAAAACAAATGCCAAAGTGATGCATATCTCCAGAAAGTAGACATTCTAAGCTTTCAAATGGTACCACATATGAGGTCAGAGCTCCTCCACAGACATTTAACATTTAAAGTATATACTTGATGACGTCATTACGGATCAGGGTCCTTGGAGTTTAAGAGGTTAAGGAGGGAGACTTATAATGATAAACTGTGAGAAAGGAGGACCCCGTCATGCGTGTCGTATCAGGGCGATCTATTGACGCTCGCCCTCTATTGTCCGGCTGTGGCCGTTTCACCCGTGGAGAATTTTCCGGGTCATGGGACGCTGCACATGAACCAGACTTTTTAATAACTGATTAATTCCTTGCAACACACAATGTGGCGAATACGACGGGAACGTCAATGAGTCAGTCTGCTTAGAGGTGGATTTTCCATTGGACTTATGCAGTGACATCATTACATAACACGTGCTGAAAGGACTTGAAAAGTTCCCAGATCTCCGGAAAAGGCAGCTCAAACAGATGTGCAATGACTGGAAAAACTGGGAAAAAAAGGATAAAACGTGTGACTGCGAGTGGCAGACGAACGTCTCTGATGAACTGTCAAGTTGACGATGACTAACATCAAAACATAAAGCAGATATACTCAAAAATTTCAGGCAATGATTTTTAGATTGTTGCACGACAGCCGACTATTTAAGAGTGATATTTCCCAGATCCATCGGCCGAATTACACACCACTCATGATGGAACATATGCAATGTTAAACATATGTTTTACAGATATGAGAAAACAGACACGTGACCTTGGATAAACTCTAGCTCAATTATCATAAAGCCGTGTGGATGAGTTACTACAACAACTAGAGTTTCTCATGCAGGCCTGGTAACTATAGGATCAGGTCAAGGTGAGTTCAAGCAGTTATGTTCAGTAAACTATAACACAACCAAAACCGTTTAAAATCCATTTGAACCATGTAACTGTTTCATTCAATGTGAATTCTAGTCTTCATTCAGTCTTTGAAAACCTCTACATTATTGTGGTGTAAAAAGTCCTGTGGCCACAGATGTACAACTTCACCGTCATGTTTTACATTCAATAAAAGCAGGAGGTGCCTGAGGACATTTGTAGCTGGAGAAAACCACAAACGTGTTTGAGCTAATGGCCCATTAAACAAACTTAAATAAAGCTCAGCACACAGGATGTGAAAGGAGAAATTAGCTGAGCAATTCACTTGGATTATACAAACCCGATTCCAAAAAAGTTGGGACACTGTACAAATTGTGAATAAAAAAGGAATGCAATAATTTACAAATCTCATAAACTTATATTTTATTCACAATAGAATATAGATAACATATCAAATGTTGAAAGTGAGACATTTTGAAATGTCATGCCAAATATTGGCTCATTTTGGATTTCATGAGAGCTACACATTCCCAAAAAGTTGGGACAGGTAGCAATAAGAGGCCGGAAAAGTTAAATGTACATATAAGGAACAGCTGGAGGACCAATTTGCAACTTATTAGGTCAATTGGCAACATGATTGGGTATAAAAAGAGCCTCTCAGAGTGGCAGTGTCTCTCAGAAGTCAAGATGGGCAGAGGATCACCAATTCCTACGTTTTCTCTGGGCCAAGGCTCATGTTCTGTGGTCAGACGAATCAAAATTTGAAGTTCTTTTTGGAAAACTGGGACGCCATGTCATCTGGACTAAAGAGAACAAGGACAACCCAAGTTGTTATCAGCGCTCAGTTCAGAAGCCTGCATCTCTGATGGTATGGGGTTGCATGAGTGCGTGTGGCATGGGCAGCTTACACATCTGGAAAGGCACCATCAATGCTGAAAGGTATATCCAAGTTCTAGAACAACATATGCTCCATCCAGACGTCGTCTCTTTCAGGGAAGACCCTGAATTTTCAACATGACAATGCCAGACCACATACTGCATCAATTACAACATCATGGCTGCGTAGAAGAAGGATCCGGGTACTGAAATGGCCAGCCTGCAGTCCAGATCTTTCACCCATAGAAAACATTTGGCACATCATAAAGAGGAAGATGCGACAAAGAAGACCTAAGACAGTTGAGCAACTAGAAGCCTGTATTAGACAAGAATGGGACAACATTCCTATTCCTAAACTTGAGCAACTTGTCTCCTCAGTCCCCAGACGTTTGCAGACTGTTATAAAAAGAAGAGGGGATGCCACACAGTGGTAAACATGGCCTTGTCCCAACTTTTTTGAGATGTGTTGATGCCATGAAATTTAAAATCAACTTATTTTTCCCTTAAAATGATACATTTTCTCAGTTTAAACATTTGATATGTCATCTATGTTGTATTCTGAATAAAATACTGAAATTTGAAACTTCCACATCATTGCATTCTGTTTTTATTCACAATTTGTACAGTGTCCCAACTTTTTTGGAATCGGGTTTGTAGATATAATTTATGTCCACTTTAATAGCCTTAAGACAGGCTGATAAATGAAGCATACAAAGCAACGGCTGTGAACCGTAAAGAACAGTAACGTGTTGTTACTGGAGTCGGGTCAGAGAGGCCAAACTCTGTCATGCAGAATATTAGTAACACTGTGAACCTGAATAAGTTGGCAAAACTCAAAAAAATTGAGGCAATCGGTTACATAAATTTTTTTTAATTAAGAAATAACCCTAAACTAGCAGTTTAGTAACTCTACTAAACTAGCATAACAAAACATTAAACACTACTGAATCTCAAACTTAACATTAATCTTGCACAAAAAACATTATATAACACTTCATTTGAGCATTTACTCTCCCTTTTGAGTGTCATTGCAAAGCTAGAAATCCCAGCCCAGTTTCAGTTCAATTTAAGTTAGTCTAAATTAAAAGAAACAAGTTCATAAAACTCGAAACAATGAAACATTTCAGATTACTGAAAATGTCAGTTTTGTGAACTCAAAAGAAAACGAAAGTTCTAAATACTCATAAAAGTTAATTTGATTGAACTAATTTGTTTAATTTGAGTTGGCTCTACCCAAACCAATGAATTATTTTGAGTGTTAGGGTTACAGTCAACAGAAAGTAGTAAACTTAACTACAGATTTCTACAGTGCATGCAGCTTTGCTCTAATTAAATGCCTTCTTAGTCATATGAAGCTTTGGGAAGTCCAGTTCATTTTTGTGATTCAGTTCATTTGGATGGTGCAAATGAACTGATTCAAAAAAAGATTCAGTGAGTCAATAGGCTTCATTCATGAAACATGTGTAAATGATTTGTAAAACCATTCTTACATAAATTGTTGCATGCAATTAAATGTCGTAATTTACCCAGAAATGAATTCGATACATGTTTTTACTTATACACTCCACCTCCATTTATCAGATTCTCACTCTTACAACTCAAATTATTAAACAACTTAAAGATATAATTGGCTGTATACAGACAAACACAATAATATCTTTTAAAGTTTCATCTTTGTGATGAAAGTTTTACCAGTGTAACACAATTTCATTTCAAATTTTCAAAGTAATCAGAGCTCACTATCAATTGAAAATTAGTGCTGTCGAATCGATTAATCGCATCTAACATAAAATTGTTTGTTTATATAATATATGTGTGTATATATATTATTATATTTATATACATATTATATGTGTGTGTGTGTGTGTGTGTGTATATATATATATATTAGTGCTGTCAAATCGATTACTCGCATCCAAAATAAAAGTTTGTGTTTACATAATACATGTGTGTACGGTGTATAATCATTATGTATATATAAATACACACACATGCATGTATAGATTTAAGAAAAATGTGTTCTATTTATATATAAAATATTTATATTTATATATAATGTAAATTACATAAATATATATATACAGTATATACATGCAAATATTTCTTAAATATATTCATGAATGAGTGTATTTATATATTTATATATACATAATAATTATACACAGCACACACACATATATTATGTAAATACGAACTTTTATTTTGGATGCAATTAATCGTGATTAATCGTTTTGACAGCACTAATATATATATATATATATATATATATATATATATATATACATATATATACATACACACACACAAATATACACATATAATTATATATACAATTTATGCATACATATATGGGTGTGTACACACACACACACACACACACACACACACACACACATACATACATACATACAAACATATATATATATATAGAGAGAGAGAGAGAGAGAGAGAGATACACTACCAGTCAAAAGTTTGGACACACTTTCCCATCAAAGAGAATGGGAAAGTGTGTCCAAACTTTTGACTGGTAGTATATATATATATATATATATATAAAATAATATATTTACACACATGTATATTATATAAACAAAAACCTTTATGTTAGATGCGTTTAATCGCAAATTAATTGATTTGGCAGCACTAATTAAAACATATCCATTAAAAAATCCATGAATCATTTTTGTATAATTGAGATACTATTAGTTTTTATTAATATTTTATACTAGTTATTTTTATATTTTCATTCAAATTTTTTTAAGTTGTAGTAATTTATTTATTTATTTTAGGTTAATGTCTATATTTTTCTATTTAAAATCAGTTTTACTGTTAGTTATTTTTATTACATCAAAGTTAAACTAAATAAAAATTAGAAATGTTGCCTTGGCAACTAGCTGAATAAACTAAGTTTAAGGTTTTATTTCAGTTTTATTTATTTTATCTCAAGTTTCTTTATAGATTTAGTTTTAGTATAACTATAATAACCCTGCCATGAAAACGCATTAAATAAATACAAATTAAAAACATGCAAGAGACAAAAACATGACTCCTTCATGTTTTCAGCATCATGACACAATATCGTCTTTATCATTCATAAACGTTCGCCTCTGTAAATCCAACACTTCATTATCTTATGAGGTAGTTCATTACCTCAGATACCCGAACGACTCCTCCAGACTTTACACTTACAAGAGTCCTGTGTAACAACTCTCTTCTCTAATGGTTTAGCTTCACTTACACAAACAAGCTGTCGTCACCGTTGCATTCCGAGAAACTACTTAGGAATATTTATAATTCCCGCATATTTTCTTGCCTGTACTATGCGCTAAACTCTTGATAAAAGCCTTTCCACTGAGTCCCTGGGGTTTCCTAGTCTAATCCGGTCAATCCAGTCTCCATAAGCAAGTAGCTTGTTTCTTCTTACAACAGCCAAAGTTTGCATTCCATCAGGAAATGCGAGCCAACTAGAGGACGTAGCTTATGAGACATCTCTCCATGTACACTGTAAAATTAAGGAAATTAGAAAATTGCCAACTCATAAATTCCATAAACTGAGGAAAATCTAATTTATTTTAGTCTAAAAACTGATCTAATTAACTTTTAGCTATTTCTTTTCTAAGCCCAAAATTACTTTGGCGTCACAAATTCAACATCCAAACGTGTGTCATGAAATAAGCACATAATATCTAAAAACAGAGTTTTATTCTCTGATATTTCCCTGTTGTTCATGACTGTAGAAACCCTTACAATTTTAGCTGCACTACTCTAAGATTCTGTTCCAAAACTTGCTGTTTTCAGTCTACAACACAACTGTTTCCAACTGTGATAATAATCAGAAATAATCAGAAAAGCAGCAGATCAGCATATCAGAATGATTTCTGAAGGATCATGTGACACTGAAGACTGGAGTAATGATGCTGGAAATTCAGATTTGCATCACAGAAATAAATTACACTTTACTAAATATTCACATAGAAAAAAGCTATTTTAAATTTTAATAATATTTCACAATATTACTGTATTTAAAATCAAATAAATGCAGCCTTTTTGAACATAAAAGTGCCTTTAAAAACATTTAAAAAATCTTGCCAACCCCAAACTTTTAGTGTATATTTATAATCAACATTTCCCTCAGATCCATCTGGCTCTTTTCACCCACAGTGCATTCTCAGATTGCCTTATTCAAGAAGGGAACATGTTAAAATTTGGCCTACAAATGAGGTCTCTAGGAGTCAATGTTAGCTCAAGCTAAGTTCAGCAGTGTCCAGCAGAAAGCGCACTGACAGGTCTGTATTAATAGCTCAAGGTCTGACAGATGTCCATTTGATGACTTGCATGACCTGCTATAAAACTGACACGCCGGCATTAGAGGCTCTAGACGTCCCCCTCCATTAGCATCAACAGACCCTCACTATACGAGTTCAACACCGCGACGTTCAGCTGGAAACCTCAGGAGATCCACAGACGCCCTGCAGCGGACAGAGCCTTCTGAAGAGACTCTGAACGTGACACGCTGACCTCTCTGACCTCTCTGACCTCTCTGACCCTCCACAGAGACAGAAGGAAATAAGTGGGAACTCAAAAGAAGTGACAACTGAAAAGACTCAATTTTTTTTATATTAGTAATTATTAGTAATTTATTATTAAACATTGTTTAACATTTATCATTCTTATGTTTTAATATATATATATATAATTCATATAATTTAATCATTTTAATTATAATAATTTTATATATATATATATATATATATATATATACAATTAGGTATATATTAATTTAATTAATTTAAGGTATATATTAATTAAATTAATATATACACACATATATATATTAATTTAATTAATCATACAATAATTAGTATAATTAATACAAATTTGTTTTATATAAATTATATATAATTATAAATGTATATATTTATATATGTATAATTATAAGTTATATTATTTCTTGTTTTATATATATATATATATAAAATTAATCATAAAATAATTTGTATACATTATTACTACACATAAATTATATTCAATATAATAATAAAGAAATAGATTTTAATAATTATATTAATTAATCATCTAATAATTGTATATAACAATGTATGGTATCTAATAATAATTATTATTATTCTAAATAAAATGATACATTATAAATATAAATTATTAGTATAAATTGTTAACTGTATATGTACTGTATATATATATATATCATACAGCATGTTCTGTGACATCAGATTTTGCCCACATCTGGCATTCCATCAAGAATTCCTGTCCAAAAGGTTTGATAATTGTGTCCAGTCACAACAGAAGCCCATGAGCCCATGAGAAGTCTCTGAGCTTGACTGAGCAGTTTGGCATGTTCTGACCTCCGACTGCGCCAAGACATGAGCTCACAGCCCACAAATCATTGTTTTTATCAAAAGAAAGAGACACAATTATTCCACAATGAAAGAGACCTTTCAGTATGGACCATGAAACGCTGAACTGACAGGAATATAACAAACATGTGACCATGACAGAATTGTGTGCATTGACGTTTATCTGATTTTCCTGAAATTTGAGATTTATCTGCACATGCAAACACTTAATCCGAGCTGTTCGATTATCCATTCTAGCCGTACAGAAACGGCATGTTTTCCATATGCAAAAAGGATCTCCAACTATACTGCAAAACCATTTTGACATGTTTTGATCAGTCACCTTTGCCTGTGCCAAGTTCAGTAGCTTTAAAGAGATTCATTGTGTTGTATTAGTCCCTTTTTAAAGCTACTGAACTTTAGCTTCACATCAGGTCTTTAACGCAGATTAATATGTTTTTGAGAGCTTGAAGAGCTTTCAAAAGCTGTGTATTCTCTGGTGATGACAGGTGAAACAGAGAATACAGTGGTACTCACCACAGGGGAATGGGAATCTCAAACAGAGCTAGAGATTCTCCACACTGTGCCACATTTGCTCTCGCTGCTGAAATTCATTATGTGCTGAAACCACAACATGTCAAACATCATCACCTGCTTCATCAGATTCAACATGGGTCGCTGTCAGGGAGTAGAATCAGCAAACAATAACTGGCTTTACTGACAAAAATCATCTGCCAGCTGTGGATTTTAAGTATAAGTCAGACCAGAGAATGCTGTTCCTTTACCAACTCACAAAGACTTTGATCCACAAGGCAGATGGGCCGCAAACACCTATTCTTACTGTGACATGTGAACAGATTCACTGATGAAACCGCAGCAGAATGCAGAGGTTTCTCAGAGGCTCGTACAGATGTTTATGTTCTATGGCTGTCCTGATACTTTAAGCATGATTTATGGTACAACAGCTAAAGTACAATGATATCAAGTAGTATCATGATGCCTCTCATAATGTTTGGATGTGCAGCTCTTTATAGGGAATATGTTGGGTATTCTGTTGCTGTAATAATAGTAATAATAATAATAAATAGTATACTTTATATATACAGTATATTTTTAATATAATATTACATTATTATTACATAATGAATAATAATGCATGCAAGATATTGTTTGGAAATAAGATATAGGGTTGTATATTTTTATACAAAAACATATTTCATGCAGTATTATTATTAATGCAACAATATCATAAATAAATATGCATGCATTAAAAGATATAATGATAAATATAAATATAATGATGATAATAATAATAATAATAATAATAATAATAATAATAATAATAATAATAATAATGCATGGAATAAATATATAAGGTTGTATAATTTTATACAATAACATATCTTTCATGCATTATTATTATTATTAATATGAAAAATAAAAAAAAATAAATAAATAAATAAATATCCATTAATGAAAGTGAAAAAAAATCATAATAATGTATGAAAGATATTGTTTAAAAAATATTGTACAATATATAGTGCTGTATAAGTTTATACAATAACATCTTCCATGCATTATAAATAAATAAATTAATTAATGTTCATGCATGAATAAGATAAGACATTTCCAATGGTTAAAAACTTAATCTATAACAATTAGGCAACTTCAGTTGATTCTTCTAACAATTGCTTCTTTTTTAACCAGTCAGTGAGTTTTCTGAACAACTAGTCTTAGAGAAGTTGGTTTAGAGTCATGTCCACCACACAACAATCACTAGAATTGGAGGATGTGCTTCCTTCATCCTCAAAAAACAGGCTTTTTACTTGAAGCAAAACATAAATTACTTTTTTAATTTTGATCTTGTGGTGAAATGACCAGGACATGCTCTTGACCGGTTTCGTGAGATTCACCCATATTTTCATCCTGATTGTCTTTATTTTTCTAGTGCCAGCCTGGCATTATAGAAGATAATAAACATAACATTTCTCAAGGGCAATTTTTGAAGGGGACACAAATAATACAGGCGTTTTGGTGCACCGAAAAATTATCTTATGTCTGTTTTTCTTTTCTCTGTCATTTTATCTGGCCAACAACACAAAGTAGTTGTTTAAATATGAGTTATCATAGGTTTACCACGCGGTAATATAATAATTAAATTATCTTGCTTCTTCCACATAGTACTGAGCAAAACCCAACACAGCGGTAGATCTACAATATTAGAGTAATATCAGTTCACACATAGGCTTATCGCTGTCGTGGGTGACTTACAACAAGCTACCAAAACAACAATTGCTAAAATATCGGACTTGTAGAAAAATACATCGGTTATAATCATTTTTTGTCATTGCTAATTTATTAATAACTCGGCATCGTCTGTTTTAAAGAGAAAAGAATCCCTTCATCCGATGTTTAAAGTGAATAAAATAGCCTTAACAGCTACTGAAGAACTTTGATCTCTCAACCGGACATGTGTGTGTGTGTGTGTAGGTGAGGTGCGCGGTGGACCAAACCACTGTGAGGCAAGATAGGGGGGACTCAAAATGTTTCTAAACTTAAAACGCATTTTTGCCCCATTTGCATTTGTATTGTTTTACTACTTACACAATTATTTTAAGTATATATAATTATATTATTTACGATACACAGTGTGGTTTTTAATGATATTTTTAGGGGGGGGGACAACCCTCAGATAGGAGGGGTCCTGACCCCCCCAACCCCCGCGCGATTTACGCCTATGTATATGGGGTAAACTAGGCCGCAGTCTCCATTACGTTTTCCTGTAATAGATTGTGGCTGTTAGTGTTTTCATATGTGTTTGTGCATGCCGACCGAATCAGTCAGCATCACTCTTAACGACACACATAAGGAACGGTCCAGAATAAATGACCAATGGTTACCAGCTGTGCACATCTGAGTCTCTGTCTTGAAGATACCAAACAGAAAACAGCAGACGAAAGCCATCAGGTCATGCTACTTCACGCTACTTCAACATGCAACATGCAAGCTGCAACATCACAATGTTGCTGAAAGCTGCGTAATTAATCGAATCTGTCTGCAACACTTTGAGACACAAAGCTCTCAAATTACTCTTGATCTCGGTGCAAACCCAGTGTCTGTTATCACTCCACGGGACAAAGAGGAGACCACAGTAACTGAAAAAAGTAGGGCAAGATTTGCGAAGAATTTCCTGTCGTGTGTAGATTATCACCAAAAAACAACATCCTCCATTATTAGCATCCTCTCTCACTGGCTACAACTGCCCGGTGCAGATAAAATTCTTGGCATTCAATACATTAGAGTCTCAAACTGCCCGAGAAAACACTCTGTTGGAGGGAAACTTGCATTTATTCGAAAAGAAATGCTATAAAAATCATTATAACTTCACTTTATATTCTCTAAAGCAAATGCATTCGGCGCTTACACATGCAAGAACTACTAATAATGGGATTTGGAAGAATGCTTCATGGCCTTTTACTATTCACATGAGATCTCTCTAAACAGCTTGTTTTTATTAGAGTGTAAGTTTGCAGAATTTCAACCCGCTTTGTATTGCTACAATGTCAGTACTCAGTAATATATGTAAACGCACAATGTTTCATCTTTCTGCGTGTTACTTGGACCGAGAAAATCATGTTTATTTAAGTTCATCAGATGATGCAAAAGGCATCATTCGGCAGACTTTTGACAGCTCCGGGGCTTTTGTGAAAACTACAGATTGTACTTCCGCATTTTTCTATTCTACAGCTCTAGATCCTTCACTGGAAGATGTTCGGTAAGAAGTTTTGGACCCACTTTATATTAGGTGGCCTTAACTACTATGTACTAACATTTTAATTAATCATTTGTTTTTACATTGTACTTACATTTAAAAAATGACCTGCATGTAATTACATCTGTAATTAATTTCTGTAGTTACATTTATAATTACACTGTTGACACTTCCCTTACACCTTAACCTACCCTTAAACTTACCCATACCACACCTGTCCCTAACTTTACCCTTAAACTTACCCATACCACCACACCTGTCCCTAACTTTACCCTTAAACTTACCCATACCACCACACCTGTCCCTAACTTTACCCGTATCCCACCTCAATATCAGCAAAAGTGTTTTGCAATACAATATGAACACAATAAGTACATTGTACTTATTTTTTGATGTAAGTACATAGTATTTAAGGCCACCTAATATAAAGTGGGACCGAAGTTTTTTCTACTCAAGCAAGGGGGTATTTGACTCTGGTCAAGCCTATCCAATAGGAGCAGACTGGGCATGGCCTTAGACAACAACATGCCCAGTGCATTATGGGTGTTGTAGTTTTCCTATTTAGCAAAAACAGAAGACATTTTCTGTTTTCTCTAGTCAGGAAGCACCAATTTCAAAAATCTAAAAGAGATTAAAGGGCTCCTATAATGCCCCTTTTTACAAGATGTAAAATAAATCTCTGATGTCCTCTGTATGTGAAGTTTTAGCTCAAAATACCCCACAGATCATTTATTATAGCATGTTAAAATTGTCACTTTTTGAGGGTGAGCAAAAACGCGCCGTTTTTGTGTGTCCCTTTAAATGCAAATTAGCTGCTGCTCCCGGCCCCCTTTCTAGAAGAGGGTGGAGCTTCAAGAGCTCGTGTTAGCAGCTTCGATTACCTCACGCAGACACACTGAAAATGTCAGAAACTGTTCAGCCTTTTATGTTCAAACTGACAGAGAGAACAGGTATAGTTTAGCTTAATTACGGTTATAACTTATGTTGTCATCTTGCTTTTATGACATGCTATTGCATTTGCGTTACGTACTGTATTGCAATAAATGTGAAAGACGGATGCGACAGCTTGAGCAGACTCTCAAATGTGCTCGACTACAACAACTCTTCCTCTTCTCTAAAGCAACATGGCCTCACCCCCTTTGTTGCGTGTTCCCGGGGGCGGGGTTTATGTAAATTTTAGGGTTTGTGATGTCACCAACCCGGGAAGACGCTCATTGTAGTCCCTACCAGCCGTTTGGTGTAGTCCTTAAAAAGCGATTTCTGTAAAAGTAAATATCTCCCTTTGCGTTAAACTTTGAGCGTCGTAACTTTGCAGATGTTGTTTATGCTCAAACAGAAACATTACACACTAACTAAAGTTAAAAAAGTGAAATCATAATCAAGGACCCCTTTAAGAAACAAAGCGTGGAAACTGTTCAGTCTGTTTGGACTCACCGTACTGACAGCTCGGGCCACTGAAGCCAGCCGGACAGTCACAAAGTTGAGCAGAACCTTCTCGACACTGACCTCCATTAAAGCACACGCCATAACTGCAAACAGCTGTAAGAGACCGAGAGAAAGAGATGGTGATCAGATGTCTTTACACATGACATTAGAACATGCTGATTCATCAAGTGTTTCTGCTTTACTATTGGTCTGTTAACACCCGAAGAAAACACACCTGAAGTGTATAAAACTGAGATCATAACACCAAAACCTTTGCCAGATGTCTGAAAATCTTGGATTAACTATCAGGGAAAGTTTCAAACCCACATCACCAACACAAATTAGTGTTGTTATTGTTAACTAAAACTAAAACTATTATTATTATTATTTTTTTTTTTATTAAATTAAATTAAGAAGTTAAGTTAAGTTAAGTTAAGTTAAGTTGAGTTGAGTTGAGTTGAGTTAAGTTGAGTTAAACTGAGTTAAATTGAGTTAAGCTGAATTGAGTTAAATTGAGTTGAGTTAAGTTAAATTAAGTTAAACTGAGTTAAATTGAGTTGAGTTGAGTTGCGTTAAATTGAGTTGAGTTGAGTTGCGTTAAATTGAGTTGAGTTGAGTTAAGCTGAGTTGAGTTGAGGAGTTAAATTGAGTTGAGTCGAGTTGAGTTAAGCTGAGTTGGGTTGAGTTAAATTGAGTTAAGCTGAGTTGAGTTAAATTGAGTTGAGTTGAGTTGAGTTAAGCTGAGTTGAGTTGAGTTAAATTGAGTTAAGCTGAGTTGAGTTGAGTTAAATTGAGTTGAGTTGAGTTGAGTTAAACTGAGTTGAGTTGAGTTGAGTTAAACTGAGTTGAGTTGAGTTAAATTGAGTTAAACTGAGTTAAGCTGAGTTAAGTTGAGTTGAGTTGAGTTGAGTTGAGTTGAGTTGAGTTAAGTTAAGTTAAGTTGAGTTGAGTTGAGTTGAGTTAAATTGAGTTGAGTTGAGTTGAGTTAAACTGAGTTGAGTTGAGTTAAATTGAGTTAAACTGAGTTAAGCTGAGTTGAGTTGAGTTGAGTTGAGTTGAGTTAAGTTAAATTGAGTTAAATTAAGTTAAATTGAGTTGAGTTGAGTTAAATTAAATTAAATTAAATTAAATTAAATTAAATTAAATTAAATTAAATTAAATTAAATTAAATTAAATTAAATTAAATTAAATTAAAATTAATCTGCCAGTTGTCTGAAAATCTTGGTTTAACTATCAGGGACAGTTTCAAACCCACATCACCAACACAAATATATTAGTGTTGTTGTTGTTAACTAAAACTAAAACTATTAAAAATCATTATTAAATTAAATAAAAAAATTAAATAAAATAAAATATAAAATAAAATAGTGTTGTTATTGTTAACTAAAACAAACTATTAAAAATTATTGTTTTATTAAAATTAATTAAATTAAATTAAAAAAATAAAATGTATACAAATTTTTAAATTTATAAAATAAATAAAATTAATATTACAAATGTTGCCTAAATTAAGTTGAAGTTAAAGCAATAAAAATAAATAAAACTAATACTAAAAAAAACAAAAAAAAACAAAGCTATATAGAAATGTTTAAAAAAACTAATCAAACACTGATATGTAAATTTCGGTTGTGATGATGTGAAAACTATATATCAAATTTCAAACCCTTATATTTTCAAAAAAGCAAAAACCATCTTATTGCATGACTAGTCAACCAGTTGTTCAAAGTCATTGTCAACATGCATACATCAAAACTGCATACACAATTTACAAACTAAAAATTGTGAAAAAGGATTTTACTGAACCCAAAGAAAATAACACAAATTAACATTAAAACATTGAGCAGCATTAGCATTTCTATTGTAAATATCTTAATATGAATAAACCTTTGGAAAAGTACAAGTGCATAATATTACATGATATAAGCATGTGAGGATGAAGTGCATGGGGAATCCCGGCAGACCAACATGCTCGCTGTATCATTATATAAAATATATTAACAATGTGCTGGAACTCATGTTCATCGAGACAAAAAAACATGATATGAATCTTCATAAACACTGAAATGCCTTGAAATCCACATGGATAGACGAGCGATTAGCTGAGCTTCACTCACCTTAAATGAACAACCGTGCTAATTCAAGGACACATTCCCTTTCAAAACATCAGCAGATCTGAAAGAATAGGTCATGAAACAGCATTTCTACCTCTGGGATTGACAATTAACTGTCTTTGTAACAACAGGCATTGTTGGTTATGTGGACAGACCACCCAGGACATTAGTTAGGCTCATTCCTGGTCCTTGTTTAGGACATTCCCGTCTACAGCAACAAAGACCTGCTTCCATTCACTCCTTATTGCCGCTATTACCTTGGTGGTCAGTTCTGCTTCAAATCACCAGCATCAATCAAAATAACTGGTCACTTTCTGCTCCCAACTTTCCTGTTCAAACTCTGACTTTTGCTCCTTAATGAATAGAAGAGGATTTTCAAGAGCACATTCTGTTAAAGTGGAAGGAAGTTGCTTCAAGCACCAAGGGCACTTCTACAAAAAACAATCAAAAGTCATTGAGTCAATTGGTGTACTTGAGAAACAAAGAGGTAAACAGGGTTAGCGGACCCCAAAAGACCCCAATAGACCCCAATTGTAAATAGCTTCAAGATTAAGTTTTGCAGACACTTAGACTAGAATGAGAAACAGAATTACTTTCTGTCTTCAGTCTTCCCGCTTCCCAAATTAACCAAAGCAGTTCTCCGAAAGCAGCCTTGATGTGTGTTATTTTATGGGTACAGTTCTGCAAAGTGAAGCAAAAAGCCTTTTCATCTGGTGGGTTGCAGACAATCAGGTCAAGCAGGGAAAAACAATGCAAAACGCTAATAATAAAATGCAACTATCCATAATTGTGCATAGAGAAATTACACCCAAATCAACGCTACAGTATTTTGGCGTGAAATCATTATCACTTGGTAGAAGTTTTCAGATGCCGACATTGACGGGTTGCGTGACATACACTCATCCTTGACAAGCACAAAACTATGCAGACTACATTAAATACATGCTCATTTGTAAGCAATATGCATAAGCAATATGGTTTGTATGCTGACCACAGTTTGTTTTATGCAGTGAATTATCGGATCCCGAGAGCATCAAACCATCAATTCAACTGACATTTCGAAACCAGACACTCGTACTATAAATACTGTAAAGCATGCGTTTGCTGCTGTTTACGTTGCACTAAATTGTTCATTTTCCCACTCAGCCAATGTCAGGTTAATCATTTTGCATGTTGTGTCTGTACAGTTCATAGTCATATTAACAAATTTCAATGTTTGTTTTAAAGGCAATTTTCGGTTCTGTATTGAGTCACCGCAATGTAAAATATAGACTCTAGAACATGCTGATTCATCAAGTGTTTCTGCTTTACTATTAGTCTGTTAACACCCGAAGAAAACACACCTGAAGTGTATAAAACTGAGATCATAACACCAAACTCTTGCAAAAACAGAGAGTACATCACATCTGCCAGATGTCTGAAAATCTTGGATTAACTATCAGGGACAGTTTCAAACCCACATCACCAACACAAGTACATTAGTGTTGTTATTGTTAAAGAAAACAAAATCTATTATGGAAAAAAAATAATAAACAAAAAAATAAAACTGAACTAAAGATTAAAAAATGAAATCAAAGCTATATAGAAATGTTTGAAAAAATAAATAAAATAAAATAAAATAATAAAATAATAAATAAAATAAATAGAAAAAAAAAAAATACAAATAAAATACAAATAAAATAAAATAAATAAAATAATAAACAAATGTTGCAACTAAATAAAATAAGCTGAATTTGAAGCAATAAAACTACTACTAAAACTGAAATAAAATTTTAAAAAGTAAATCAAAGTTATATAGGAATGTTTAAAAAATAATCGAAATGACAAAATTAAAATGAAAACTTAAAGCTTTAAAACTAAAGACTAGAAAAGTTGTAAATTTGTTGGTAATAAAAAGTGTAAACCCTAAAGAACATCAAGTTATTGAAACTTAAACGTAATTATTTTAATTACTTATAATTATTTTATTTACTTATTTTAAATAAATATTGGCATAAATATACTTTTTAATATTTATATAAATATTTAAATCAAAATCATTTAAATGACCACTTCTCGTTTCTGTAAATTCATTGGTAGTTAAAAGTAGGGTTGGGTATCGTTTGAATTTTAATGATTCTGATTTCGATTCCGATTCTGCTTATTGATTCCTAAGGTTAAAAAAAAAAAAAAAAACTTTAGATATCATTCACATTTATTCTAAGTCTTATTGTAAAACATTTCATAGGAGCTGAATACCATGAACAAAAATCAACAGGCTACACTTACACAAGGAACTTTTGCCTATGGTTTAAAAATACCAGAAGAAAAACAACTAGCCTAACTAACATACATTTCAAGCATTATTAAAGACACTCTGTAATTAAAAAAGAACAAATAAATTATCAATTGCACAAATAAATACAATTGAGCAAAGATATAAATATAGAAAGAAATAAACATTTTCAGGTATTCAGGTACAGAAACTGTATAATCAAATGTAAAATAACACTGCACTTTATTAATAAAATATAGGCTATACATTAGAAATAGCTCAATTATATTCTGTCTAGAACAGCGAGTGAGTTTTCTCGTTGTCTTTTGTTTGATTAATGTTGTCATAGAGACGGCATCCGGAAAATCTGCTGTCACTTTAAGAGCTGCACGGATCACACATGCGTTTTCATCTTTTCTTCTGCCTTAAGACATAACCAACTGTGTTTACAAGAATATTTTGACATATTTTGTGTGTATTTGTCCGTTCGTGTGCTGTGAAAAAAGACGAGGAAGAGAACTCATTAAGCCGTTCTGTGCGCACGTGTGTGTGTGTGTGTGTGTGCGACACAGAATGTTTAAAATCACATTTTCTGTGCGCACGTTTTGGATGTGTGCAGAGCACGGAAAACAGCGCACAAGAACCGATAAGTGGAACCGAAATGCGCGTTTCTTATCGGTTCTGGGGAATTTGGAACCGGTTCTAAAATGGAACCGGTTCTCGATACCCATCCCTAGTTAAAAGTGTAAACCATGAAGAACATTCAGTTATTTAAAATACATTTATTTTAATTATTTATAATACTTTTATTTACTTATTTTTATTTAAATGTTCCTATCTATATCTATAAATATTCAAATATTACTTATAATATAATATAAATAGCCACTTAGTTTATGTAAATAAAAAGTTTGAAAATGGGCAGCTTTGTCATTACAGCCAAAGTACCAGAAATATCTTTGAGGCTTTTAAATACTGTCTTGGATGACTGGTAATACCTCAAAGTCAAAAAGATAACCCTAACCGCTACATTAGACTAATTAGCATTTAGGTGAAGAAAAGCCATCACTGCACGCTTCCTGAATGACGGCAACACCTCGGAGACGACCTTTCAACTCCTCAACAAGACCCAAACTGCCACACACTTTACTGCCACTACAAATCTAACAGCCTCTGGATTGTCCATCCCAGCTAGCCAGTGAGTCACGATGAACAAAAAGGTTGTGAAGACAGACGCTTTGTGCGTGTGCCAGTCAGACGGCGGGATTTCTGGTGTGAGCATCAGCTCATGATTTGTCCATGTTCAGTGGCTCAGAAAAGGGAGTGATTAGCTTGTCCCATTTCTTAAAGTGCTTCCAGGTCTCAAGTTGCAGGGATAAAAGCCAAGCGTGCAGTTTAAAGACAACAGATACCACCACAGAAGAGAAAAAAAGACGTTAAGCGGTGTACAGGAATGCATGCTGAGCGTGTTTAAAAACAAACCAAAGCTGGATCAGGGACCAGGCCTAAATCTTGCAGGTATAATGAGTAGTTTCACCTTCTCGGACAGACAAAGGGGTCTTTGAGGATCTAGTAATGAGACTCTGGAGAAAATCACAACTTGCGGGATAAACTGTTATGCAACTGTCAGTCATTTTGGCATGAGACCACTCGAGCCGCCACGAGCACGGCATGAGAACGATCAGTGGACGTTAACTTGATTTTAGAGAAGGATTTAGTTCAGGGGGTTTAGAGTACAAGTCACCGAATGTGACCCTGAGTCTCAAAACCACTAGAGTCCTGCTTAATTCTCCAAAAGAGAACAACAGACCCAATGGACCTTAGTCAGGAGGACAGACGCCAGGTTTGATTTGACAATGAAAACGAGGATCATCAAGTCGACAAAACATTGAAAATGTCATGCATAAAACTCCAAGACTTTTAGAGAGCACAAGCTATTGAACAAACTGTACTTCAGCCTCTCACAACCTCAATATTCACGCATGCCAAATTAAATAGTCAAGTCACCTTTATTTATGTAGTGCTTTATACAATACAGATCGTTTCAAAGCAGCTTCACGGTAATAAACAGGAAAATAACAATCAATGCAAACCTCATTAAATATGAGACATATTCTAAAGACAATAGCCTCATTATTCTGCTCAGTGTTGATTCAGTTCAGTTCAATAACGGTGAAAAGTTCATCAATTATGAAACAAATTTGATAGGGATGCACCGATATTAAAATTTTGGCCGATACCGATAACCGATAATTCCTTATATTTGAAAGCCGATAACCTATATATTGGCCGATAAATCTAAATCCAAATTTTTATATAATCTTTGAGAGCCTGATTACAAAAACAAAAGTCTCACCATTAAATCCATGTCCCAAGCACACAATTATAATGTTCTCATTATAATTTTATGTAGCCTATGACAGACCTACATGTTGCACTGAACTATTTTCCTTTTTGAAGTGATTCCAATCATATTTCAAGCAATTCAAAATCATCATGGCGAACAGTGCGCATCTGAGGTGTCTCAGCTGAAGGAAGTAATCCATTATTTATCGGCTTTAATATATCGGTCAAATTTTCTTATTGGGCCGATAACGATAACATTAAAAATATATCAGCCAATACTGATATGGTGGCCAATATATCGTGCATCCCTAAAATTTGATTTAGCTATTAAACAGCTCAACAGAAGACAAAAGTGTCATTATTCAGCTCACTTCAGTTTACGTTTTTCTCTCTTCCGATAGTGTCAGTGCAGGCAAATTAATAATATATGGTGTCTGGCCTCACTTGAGGCCCCAATATACTCGAAGAACGTCACTTCAAACTAAATTAGGCCAAAACAAGTCCTTTTGGAGTTTGTTTCAGGAGTTCGAATCATCTCGCCAAAGCCAACTTTATTGAAAATTCCCGACTGGTAAACACCTTTGAACTTCCATTGGTCCGTGGTGATGATGTAATAGGTAGGTGTGGCTCTGAGGCTCCGCCTTCTTTGATGTGGAAATTGCCATTTCTTTTGTTCAGCCTGTTGAAGTTGTAATTCTAACTGAAAGCAACACTGACTGTTTGAATGTGTAATACTGTAAAGCTGCTTGCTTTTAAGCAATCTATTGTATAAAGTTCTATATAAATAAACATGATGTGACTTGACTGGAGTGCCAAATTGCAGAGCTTGTGCAAACATATCCACATCTCTATGGCCACGTTTACACCTGGTATTAAGATGCGTTTTGGTCGATCGGATCACAAGAGACGCTAAAAACAGGTGTAAACGGGGTCTAAAGCGCTTTGAGTTCGTCACTTTTGACCACTTCCAGAGGTAGTCGAAAATGCATTAGACCGGATTGCTTTTGTAATGTAAACACTCATGTAGTCGAATGCGTTTGAACAGCCACAAAAGACCGTCTACTGACCTAATGCATAAACATTATGGGAAGCGCGCTAGCCAGATGGGATTTAAACTTTAAAGACCCAAGTTTGGTCTGAAGAAAAAACATACCAAACACAATGTTCTCTCACCATTCCTGATTTCTAACACACACGGCTGTCAGAAACTAAAGCTGCTGCTCTCTGTGTGTTTTCTGTCGTCTCAGGTCGCATTCATATGTAAATTGCGTGAGCTTATTTTGTCCTTTAGATCGAAAGATCTGAAAAGGCCCATACATTTACCCACCCATAGACCCTCCTCTTGAAGAAATCAGGACAGAAGTGGTTGAAAGTGGACAAAAGAGACACCAGGTGTAAACAGGAGTGTGTCTCCCTCATCCACTTGTGAACCGATCGACCAAAACACATCTTAATACCAGGTGTAAACAGGGCCTAAGATCAGATGCATATTAACATATTCATCTAAACACCTCTCCCGAATGTTTGTTAACAGTGTACCGTCGCAAAGGTATTTTGAACTTCTTTTTACTCCTAAGTGAAGAATGAAAAAGAACTTTGTTGTGAGTATATCAGCTCCTTAAGGGTCCGCAGCCATAGGCTACTCTTCATCAGACTATGCAGACTATGACAGTCCTATAAAATCCTATCAAAGGATTCCCATCTGGTCCATTTAGGCACAAAAAAAACAAACCAGAGTCTGCCAAACTATTAAAGGAGCTCTCTTGTTACCAGAACAATGAAAATGACGAGACCCCACCCAGAGCAGACAGCAAACGGGATGAGCTGCTGAAATCCAGTTATTGACCGGGTCTTTTGGCTTTAGAAAGTAAAACAAATTCAGACAAAGTGAGATCAGTGCTTTGTTGCAGAGGCCAGCATGACTATTACAATCGTTTGAACGAACCTCCAAAACCTAAGTGTAATTTGTACCGCACCATTTGTACTATATCATGATACCTCAAATCGTGCGGTTTGAGGAAATTTCTGGGCAAATTTCACCATAATACATTGACTCTACAAATCCATAAAACAATACAGAACCCACAGCCAAGAGAATATCTATTAGAGCAAATCTTGACACTAATTTCCTAATTCCACTGTGCTTTTGTTAGAGTTACAATGGAATGTGTGACTAGTTCCTTCTCGTGGTTTAACAGCTACAAACTTGCAGAAAGATACATAGACCTTCATGTTAGTGTTCGAGCATTCTCTAATCTATAATCTGGACACATTTACACCACTGTAAAATTAATTTCCTGGGGCCTAAAACTCTAAATCACTATGACCGACTCCACCTGTTATTCTACAAGATCACTTGAACTTTAAAAATCTCTATAGCTGCATACTCAGGATTATGAAAGCTTGTTTCCGCCACAGAATAAAACATTTTGAAAGATAGTTGAGACTTTTTAATCACACAATTCTGACATTTTTTCTCACAATTGCATGATATAAAGTCAGAATTACGTGTTATAAAGTCAGAATTGCGAGATATACACCGATCAGGCATGACAGGTGAAGGGAATAACACTGATTATCTCTTTATCACGGCACCTGTTAGTAAGTAGGATATATTAGGCAGCAAGTGAACATTTTGTCGTCAAAGTTGATGTGTTAGAAGCAGGAAAAATGGGCAAGCGTAAGGATTTGAGCGAGTTTGACAAGGGCCAATTTGTGATGGCTAGATGACTGGGTCAGAGCATCTCCAAAACTGCAGCTCTTGTGGGGTGTTCCCGGTCTGCAGTGGTCAGTATCTATCAAAAGTGCTCCAAGGAAGGAACAGTGGTGAACCGGCGACAGGGTCATGGGCGGCCAAGGCTCATTGATGCACGTGGGGAGCGAAGGCTGGCCCGTGTGGTCCGATCAAACAGACGAGCTACTGTAGCTCAAACTGCTGAAGAAATGAATGCTGGTTCTGATAGAAAGGTGTCAGAATACACAAAGCATCGCAGTTTGTTGCGTATGGGGCTGTATAGCCGCAGACCAGTCAGGGTGCCCATGCTGACTCCTGTCCACTGCCGAAAGCGCCAACAGTGGGCACGTGAGCATCAGAACTGGACCACGGAGCAATGGAAGAAGGTATTTTTTATTCTGTGGCAGAAACTGTCCCAAAGAATGACTCAAAAAATCTTCATAAATATGGATTTCTGTCATTGATGTTCACAGGCACATGCTTCATTTTTTAGTAAATACTGTGATTTTAAATCACATGGGATTTAAAGGAGACTTACGATACAGGCATCCGGCCTCCCCGTTGAGCTGTGACCATCCTGAGCAGCACTTGTAAACCGTCTGGTATTCCTGTCGATACACCTGTCTATGTGCAGTGTAGTACGCCGTTCTGTGGAGAAAAGAAGAAATCTTTATCATCTTTATTGTTTTATATTGTCTAACACACACTCTCTTACTGCAAAAAATGATATATATACACATATTTAAACAAAATGCATATCTTAGATTGCACACCACATGTAACTTGAACAGATAAACCAGAGTGGCAATCGTTTCAAGTTACACAAAAAATTTAAATTAAAGAGCAGAAAAGTACTTGTTGTACAATACATGCACGGTGAAAGAAACCAGTCTATCGTTTGAAAAATAAGGCTATGCATGGTTTTTAATTAGCACACAGGTAAAGATTAAGACCCTTAAACATTCTTTTAGTCTGTCATCAGCCACTTTTAGTGTTTATCAGCGTTCTCTCTGTGAGCTAATGAAGGTCTTTGTGGTTAGTCAGAGAATGAGAGAGATCAGGTCATGACTAATGCTTGTGGATGAGCTCTGATGTGTGAAAACACAAACATCTCTCATCCACCCTTTAATGATGCTTTCTGCAAGGCTTTCTCGCTCCCTGTAGTTTAGAGTCCTGCAGAATCGTAACCCTGCGCTCTTTGTTTATAGTGCCTAATTGCAGGGCCCGAGTCTCTTACTTGCTAAGTATACGGAGGAAAAGGAGCCGGTGCGAGGTACAGAGGGTTGTCAAAGCGCAAGTTCAGGGCGTTTGCCTTCTATCGTGTAGGTATGTGAGACCCTCTGGAGATGCCTTTCAAATTGCTGCTTTCGTCAAGAGCGTAACTACACCTTACACTTAAAAGAGTCTGATTAGAGAACAAAGATAAAGCATACGAACAAAATACGCTTCAGAAGGGAACAGGTAAGGCAGCATCACCATTTCTATTGCATAATAAGGGAAAAGGATTTGAATAAATGCATACTGCTCAGCATGAAGTTTATACTGCATACTATTTTTAATAGTATGCGAAACTGTGCAACAATAAACATTTCAGACATTCATATGCATGTTAAATTAATGCTTATTTCACATTTTTAATTCAGCTTTTGCATAAAAAAATCACTTTTTGCAGCAAAATCAAAAACAGATTGTGGTTAAAGCTTCTGGTTCATTCATCACACTATAAATGGAAACACGAAGTTGAGCACATTGCATTGTGGGATACAGCACCCAGCTGTACAGAGTCATCTGAATAGGCATGCATGCGGAAAACTTGGGTAACACTTTATTTCACAGTGTCCTCCTTACGTTGCATGTAGTTACTACAGTAATTACTACAAATTGTGCATAATTACATGCAACTAACCCTAAACTACACCCTAACCCTAACCCTAACCCTATAGTAAGTACATGGAGTTAATTCTTATTACTCAGTACTTAAATGTATAATTACACTGTAATGGAGACCTTAAAATAAAGTGTAAGCAAAACTTGCATAATATCCATGCTATATACCACAGAAATAGCAAGGGTACGGTAGTTGATTGATCAGACATTACGTTTATGTTCACATAAAGATTGTGCAATCAGTGTTTTTGGTGTGTGAATCAGTCCCACCTCCTCTCGTAGCCCATGCACCAGGACTGTTCCTGGCATCCTTGTTTCCAGGCTTTGACCATCCGTGTGAAGGCCTGGACACACGGCTGCATCTGGGCCACAAGCTTTACCTCCTGCTCAGCACACACATTTGGCCTGGAGATAAAACACACACACATCAGTTTACCTGCAGGAATTTCAAATAGTCCTTCCATGCAGTTTTAATAAACTGTAATGAATTTGACAGGGGAACAAGTTGTTAGACTGTCAATTACTTAGACACGCCATGTCAAATTGAGCAATAGTGATGATTAAAATAATAAGAAAATGCCAATAATTCATTTTAATCATCTCTGCACTAACAGATGACATGATTTACATCTTATGTTCCCAGACTGATAGATTAGTCACTCTGTAAAAATGTTCTTTATCCTCAAACATAGACTCACAGTTGAACCCCCAGGCGATTATTTTCATGTCTGGGATTATTAGCACTAGATTTTGTTACAGTGCTTTGTCTGTCTGTTTGTTTGTTTTTTGTTAATCACTCATATTAATGCATGTCGCAATTAAAGGGAGAGAAACGCACTAAGCTGACACTAAAAAGCTGGACGCTGCAGTTCAAATTATGTTTAATGCGAACCAGCTCATGTGCATCAAAACCTATAAGCTGACATAGGTAAAAATGTAAATTTAGGTAAACCTAAATAGACAGCATTTTTGGGCATAATAGGCACGAGTCATATTAGCTATGCCGCCTTTGCTGTCTTGGTAGGCAGCTCAATAGGTTTTCCCAGCTAACAAAAAAATCTCTGAACAATCGAAACGTTCCATTTTGTAAACGTTACATTTGAATGTTCTCTGAACGTTCTAATACAAGTAATAACGTTTAAAAATGTTTAGTCCATGTACAAATGTATAAATTCCGTTTTTGTTATTATAGAACGTAAGGACCAAACAACTTTAAACGAAGGTTCTATTTATGTTACTGGAAGAACGTTTGTTCATGACATTGAAAGAACCTTACGGGAACGTTGGTCAAAGTTCTGAGAACGTTCCGTGTTGGCTGGATTGACACTCAGCCAGTGTCTCACGTGTTTAATTAATACGCGTAAATACGCGTCAAAGCGCTCTCCAATTTACATAAACATATGTTTTAATTACAATAACTTGGAAGTGATATAATATAAGCAAAAATATGAGAAGTATATTCGCTCATTAAATACAATATTCAAAGTTAAAGCAGTAGTATATAATAATAATCTATAAACGCGCGCAACTGATCTAACCCAAAACAGTTACTCACATGTGCGGCAGCAGGTCTTTTCCAGAACGGGATGCTGCATTAATTCCATGAATTAGAATGATTAAAGAATAAAATAACATATCCATCCTCATACGCTGTTCTGAATGAGTCCTGCACCTAAATAACACACTTCAAATGTTAAAACAAACTAATCTGAGTCCATATTAATCCGCGCTCCGGAGCGGACTGAAAGCGCAGCAGCAGATGACAGAGGGAAAAGACTCTCAGATCCACCTCAGACACCAGCTGAGATCCAAATGCCCCCAGGGCACGCTGTCTTCCTGTAGGAGCAGTGAAGGGAATGTCCTTTGAGAGGAACAAGACAAATAGGCTATAGGAACAACCTAAAGCAGCTAAAGAGCTGACTGACCTCCTTCAGGATGCTCGTTACTTCAGCTTGATTTACTGCGTCACTTCAAAGTGCCTAATTCAAAGAGAAACACTCTATTAGACTGATTTCAGTGAAGTCAAATGAAGGTCACTTTGTAATGTTTACACCATTGAGGAACAGCCAAACACCTTCTAATGTACCAGCAATGGAGATATGTTGGATTAAATAAATCTGAGAACATATATATAAATATATACATATTAAATGCTCTCAGACTTATTTAGTTGGGAAACATTACTCATTTTTAGTAATTTTGTATTGGAATGGTTTCTGAAGGTTCATGTGACATTGAAGACTTTAGAAAAGGCTGATCTGATGAAAATTCAGCCTTGCGTCACAGAAATAAATTATATTTAAAGTATATTAAAATAAAAAATAAAAACATTATTTTAAATTGTAATAATATTTCACAATATTACTATTTTATCTGTGTTTTTGATCAAATAAATGCAGACTTGAAGAGACTTCTTTCAAAAACATTAAAAATAGTAATGTGCCCAAGTTTTTTTACCGACATATACACTATATTGCCAAAAGTATTGGGACACCCCTCCAAATCATTGAATTCAGGTCCGCACTTCCATGGCCACAGGTGTATAAATCAAGCACTAGGCATGCAGACGCTTCTGCAAACATTTGTGAAAGAATGGGTCACTCTCAGGAGCTCAGTGAACTCAAGCGTGGTACCGTGATAGGTTGACACCTGTGCAATAAGTCCATTCGTGAAATTTCCTCACTACTAAATATTCCACGCTCAACTGTTAGTGGTATTATAACAAAGTGGAAGCAATTGGGAACAACAGCAACTCACAGAGTGGGGTCAGCACATGCTGAGGGACACAGTGCGCAGAAGTCGCCAACCTTCTGCAGAGTCAGTAGCTACAGACCTCCAAACTTCGTGTGGCCTTCAGATTAGCTCAAGAACAGTGCGTAGAGAGCTTCATGGAATGGGTTTCCATGGCCGAGCAGCTCATCCAAGCCTTACATCACCAAGTACAATGCAAAGCGTGGGATGCAGTGGGGTAAAGCACGCCACCACTGGACTCTAGAGCAGTTGAGACGTGTTCTCTGGAGTGACCAATCACGCTTCTCTGTCTGGCAATCCCATGGACGAGTCTGGGTTTGGTTGCCAGGAGAACGGTACTTGCCTGACTGCATTGTGCAAAGTGTAAAGTTTGGTGGAGGGGGGATTATGGTGTGGGGTGTTTTTCAGGGGTTGGGCTTGGCCCCTTAGTTCCAGTGAAAGGAACTCTTAATGCTTCAGAATACCAAGACATTTTGGACAATTTCATGCTCCCAACTTTGTGGGAACAGTTTGGGGATGGCCCCTTCCTGTTCCAACATGACTGCGCACCAGTGCACAAAGCAAGGTCCATAAAGACATGGATGAGCGAGTTTGGTGTGGAGGAACTTGACTGGCCTGCACAGAGTCCTGACCTCAACCCGATAGAACACCTTTGGGATGAATTGATGTCTTGTCCAACGTCAGTGCCTGAACTCACAAATGCGCTTCTAGAAGAATGGTCAAAAATTGTCCATGATGTCATTAAAGTTCATGTGCATGTAAAGACAGGCGTCCCAAAACTTTTGGCAATATAGTGCATAGTGTTACAGTAATAATTTTGTTACAAATTTATTTTGCAGATTTAAATATATATATATATAAACCTGCAAATAAAGTTATAATAATACAATTATTACTGTAAATATTAAGCTATTCGAAAAGCTATTCTAAAATAGTAACGTAATAATGTAAAATTTTCACTTCAACTTTTAGTCAAACTGTTCTGCTGACAATATTTGTAATATCAGCCTAATAATTTCTAGATAAATCTATTGTTTTTCATTAAGTAAAAAACTTTTTGGATGCCACTTCATATATTTATCTACACTGAAACAGAACCTTCCCCATGTGACATCAGAAGTTATTCTCTTACAGGACGGGAGTGCCGAGGGGTCGCCGAGCCACAGCTGAGAGCAGAGGATGATGGGTCATAGACGTGGGGGCAGGTTCCAGAGGTCAGCGCTGGGATCAGGGAATCTGGGGCTACAGAACCCGGACCACATTCCCTAGCAGCACTGATCCTCCTCTAGGGGTCAATGCCAACCAGGGTTCAACACCTCTGCCATAATCAGAATGTGCTTTACACACTAAAACACACCTATAAAAACATCTGCTGGTATTTTGAAGACATGTGGCCGTGTCACTCCAGGAATATTAAGAGAGAATGTTTAACAGAATTCATTAAAAGCGGGATAAATACTTAGAACACTGTGGAACAAAACATTAACATTCCTGGAATGTCAAGAAAGAATACAGCTGCATAATGTATCCTAATATTACAGTCTTAAATTGCTAGATAAATCTATTAGGGAGTTTTTCCTTAACATTTCTCAAACAACTGTCACACTTCATGAATGTAGAGCCAGTAAAATGAATGACTATAAATTTTGCTGAGGCCCTCCGGTGGAGAATCACTGCACAACAGGACTGTTCAATGCTACTGTTAAAGGCACACTATGTAGTTTTTCGCCGCTAGAGGACGCCTATTCAAAACAAATGCGTAGTTTGATGACGAGATTGAGTGCGGAATCTTGGGAGTTGTAGTCTTCACCTCACAGCCGGTGGAAAAGAATCGGGACAGGACGCGGGCAGAAATCATGTTCATGGATGAGATTATTAACGTTACTGTAGTATGAAGCAGAGCAGGGCAGAGTGTTGTGGGATCTGAACGAGGCCGCTGGAGCGATTGCTAATGAGAGACGAGGGCGACACACGGCTCGAGAGCAGCGGAGCTTTTATTCTGCCACAGTCGCCGCTTCCGCTTCTTCCGCTCATGCGTATGTGGGGTAACGCAGCGCTGTTGATCATATTAGATACATCTGAGTGCGTTAAAAATGATGTTATAACGTTACTCTGTGTGTCCGCTCTGCGGCTGCTATGAGACACTTGTTGCACACTGCAGTGCTGGATGGATTGTGTTGCTAAATGGCATGCAATTCATTTTAAAACATATTGTATGACGGAGAAAATTCTGTATTACTGTACAATAATTAGTTTTCTGTCGATGAATGTATCCAAACAGTTGCTCATCTGTCTAATAAAACACATAATATATTAAAGCGTCTGTGGCGTTTCCATGGTTTCTACAAAATAAAACCGGAAATCAAGGGTAACGCGAGTATGATGTCATTGATAGGCGACGCACAGACACGGTCCGTGTCCTATTTAAAATTGCTTATTTCTCTGGATTTAAACATTTGGGATAATGTAAGTACACAAGTCAATAAAATATATAACACCTTCTAGTGGTTTTTGGAGCTTACATATCTTACATATTGTGCCTTTAAGTAGTGGAAAACTAGTTACAACACTTAAAATATATAATTTTCCTTACACAATCATATAAAGTTTAGCCAAAATTTTGATGCTGACTAAATTAAACGTTCATTCACGTTTTTGATCCACTACCCATTTATTTGTATTCTGCTGACATCTTCAGGTTACAATGGGACTTTCATGTGTTTAAAAGAGTAGTGTGATATTTGGAAAACCCACACACTTTAACGTTATTTTGATCAAAGGGATGATGCAAGTGAACTTTGAACTTTCAAATGTCCACCTCCTTTTGTTAACCAATGGCATGCATTCCTCTACGTTTAGGCACATGTTGGGCACTTTCCTCCCGGTCCCTCAGTCCACGCGCGTCCTTCGCCCTGGTAGTACTACCTACATTACAGGAAATTTACTATGATGAACTTTGCTACCATAAGAAGCCTGAGCGGAGTTCACCACAGCATTCGAACAATTCAAAAACAGACATTACACTTTTTCCAACTGCGCAACATGTCTCATTCCAAACTCCCCGTCACTCTGCTGGGATCCATGGCGTTTGGTGGACGCGCGGACGCGCACATGAGCGCACAGCTCGTGCAGGTGTTCTTAGAACGCGGGCACAATGAGCTGGACACTGCATACATGTACAATGATGGACAGGCGGAGACCATCATAGGAGACATGCAACTTCCTAAAACAGGTACAAATCTCCCTTAACAGCGTGCAGTGATCACCGGAGATATGAGTGTACTGGTGGTGGGTAGATCACATGACACTGCACGTGACATGTTTGTTTGTAAGCTCAAAGGGTTTTTTTTTCTTTTTCTTTTTTTAGAACCAAACATATTGTACATATGTATGTGTGTGTATATGTATGTAGAAATGTATATAATAAAAAAAAAAATATTCACAGAAAAATACTAAAATACTGTGCATGGTAAACAGCTGTTTAGTTCGTATTGCTTTTAAATTTGTACTTTTAGATATTGTTTTCAAATGTTTTAATAGCCAATCAATTTTAAATTGTTCCAAAATTGGCACTTTTTGATTTCATTTAACTTTATGAATATAATAACGAGCAATGATAATCAAATCAAATAAAAATACAAGATTTGTATGACCATCAAATGGAAAAAGAAAAATTAAATGACATTAGCTTCTATGAAATTAAGCATTTATTTGTAAATCATATTTAAGTTTAAGTCCAAAAAATTGTTAGGACACTCCCAAAATAATTTTTAATATAATATTAATATTCTCAGATATATTATTATTATTATTATTATTATTATTATTATTGTTGTTGTTGTTGTTTTTTACAAAAAGCACTTTTTCCTTATGGATCGAATACTTGGATGACCAAAAATAATGTATTTATTATTTTAATTTGTTTATTTTAATTATCAAATATTTAATTATAATGTAATTAATGTTTAATATTTATAATTTGTTATTATTTTGTATTATTATTATCATTGTTTATTTTAATTATTTTTTTTTTCCTTTATCATTAATTTATTTAAATTTATTATTTGTTATATTTTATCTGTATTATTATTTTAATTCAGAGACAAATACTATTAAAGCATGCATGTCAAACAGCAACAAAAATTACAAGAAACAATGCAAAATAAGGTACTTAAAATAATAATAATAATATATGAAATTATATTTTCACTCATGCCTGTGATTATTATTCCTGTATAATCACATTGAAGTCTAAAAGGGGAGTATATTTTTAATCATGTTCAATGTGTGTTTATCAGTTCGAATTGCGACTAAAGCAAACCCCTGGGAGGGAAAAACACTCAAACCAGAAAGTGTGCGGAATCAGCTGGAAACGTCCCTGAAGAGGCTGCGCACACAATGTGTGGACATCTTTTACCTGCACGCGCCGGACCACCAGAACCCTGTTCAACACACACTACAGGCCTGTGATCAGCTCCATAAACAGGTCAGGATACACAGAGGCTTTTACATTATCACTAAAGAGCTCTAGACTTTGTCAGACGTGTACTTTGATGAATGTCTGACAATCAGGCGAGGTATTGATAGCT
>CM077188.1:3296457-3373957 GCA_039654105.1 Coreius guichenoti | reverse complement strand
CCGCGTACGGCTCAGAGAAACCCACCCTCACATCAGCTGCTATTCGCTGGATGTATCATCACTCTCATCTGAAGGTGGGACACATCATGAAACTATATAATGCACATTTTGGTACTTTGTAAACCTGTAATCTGTCATCATAATGCATTAATTTGTTTTAGGTTGTGCCCTTTGCCTAAAATATGAGATTTGCAATATTCAGTGCAGTAACAGCATAAATGTCATTTGACTAGTAACGTGGCCAGAGCAAATGTAAACTCGATTTCCTAAGTTTACTCAACTGACAATGGAATTAAAATAGAGATATTTCATGTGTTTACAGGGGGATCAGGGTGACGGGGTCATTATCGGGATGTCCACCATGGAGCAGCTGCATGAGAACCTGACGGCAGCAGCAGAAGGTCCACTCAAACAGGAAGTCGTGGACGCTTTTAAACACGCCTGGGATTTAGTGGCCCATGAGTGTCCCAACTACTTCCGCTAAACATGACAATTAGAGAAAAAAAAAAATGATATGATGAAGCCTGATTTATAAGAACTAATAAAGAAGAGATTGCTTTATTTTTCTATGATCGAGTGACAGTGATAAATTGAGTTGGACCAGCCTTCAGCTTCCTAATAAACACAATAATAAAATCAAACATATTTCTGAGCTCACCAACACTTAATGTATTACATTTTCCCCACGTTTACATAAGAATGCAATAAAGTGAATGCAATAGTGGCATCTTGATGGATCACTGCGTTTGTTTTCTTCTTGCCAAACAATTGCTATAATAACTTATATTTAACAGTAAGAATAACACAGATCGCATGTTTGCCTCAGTCCCGTTCTCTCTGTTCAGTAGTCATACAGAACCTTGTATGTGTGTATTTTTGAACATTGCAGATGGTGACTGGCAGCTGACTGAAAGAACACTCAATAACACGTTTTACTGGTTTATGTTGGATCAACACAAACAAATGTTCATGGCAAAAAAGTCCATTGCCTGAGTCCATGTTTTATTCGCTCCCTTCTCCTTCCTCAGAGTCTTCATCTTTCCTGGTCTCATCGTCGTCACCGTCCGTTAGCTTCTCAAAGTCCCCGGATTCAGAATTCCACATGCACTTAATCGACAATTTGAATTCCGCCATCTCGATTCCAAAGAGTTTCTGATTTTAAAGGACAAAAATATATAGTTTTAGAATAATGTTATGAAGAATTCAAGATTGAATCCCTTTCAAAACCCCAAATATAATTTATGAAATACATAAGCTTGGTTTCACCATAGAAAATAAAAATGGTAATTGCGACTTTTTAATCTCACAATTCAGACTTTTTTCCTTTCATTTACTTCACGATTACACTTTTTATTTTTTATTCCCTGACAGAAACAAGCTTCCATAATGGCATGAAAAAATTTTTTTTCAAAATGGATTTTAATCCAAATAAAGAGATGTGATGTTTGTGAATAAACCGTCCATCAAGTAATACATTTCAAAACGGACTTTTTGTCCTGTTTTCCAGCTAAAATATCTAAAAGTACCTTTTGGTCCTCTAGAGGTTAAATAGTCTCAGCCTCAGACGTCACGCCCACGGACTGTTGGCTGAACGTCTGATGCATATGACACACTTAACTCGAACACTTCAGGAGTTTTGAAGTCGTCATCTGATTGGTTGAATTCTACAGGATGTCCGCGAGACGTGTGTTGCGTTCTTTAACGGTCCGCCTGAAAACAAATGCCGTGACGCCAAACTCCCTCGTGGAAGAACACCGTTGTATCTACTACTGTGACAATGAGCGCTTACCAGGATCAACTAAACACTGGATTTTCAAAAGTATGTGAAGTTCGCAGCTCCATTGTTGCAGTAAACTTGCACAGCGTTCTTGAATGAATAATTTATAGACGCACGACGCCGGTCTGTTATTGCAGGGACATTGACTTTACATTTTCACGCCCCTAAACATGACACGGAACAAAAACGAACTGTGATTGGTTGCGTTACATGTCAGTCAAAGGTCCTCTTGGGCCTTGACCAATGAAAGAGTCCAGACCTTCTGCCGTCAGTCTGAAGGTCTGGCTACGTGAGACTAGAGGTTAAAAAACAGAACTGCATGCATTTTGCAGAAGAACATTGTTTTGGTTGTGCTTCTGCCCTGCGTGACTGCAGATGAAATGACGAATGAAATTTATCTGTTAAATAAAATTCCACACCTGATAAGTAATAAAAACGGCGCATCACTTTTGCAAAATTTCAAATCCCTCAGTTCTTGCCATCTCCGAAAAACCAAGCCGTTCTCGTTTTATTACGAGTTCTCTTTTCTCCAGCAGACTCTCCTCTGTTCGTTTAAACGGGTGATTCTCCGGAGGTTGGAGATTTAGCGGCTCCATGTAAACCTTTCTCACTCATTATGACAACTAACATCTGACCTCCCACACCAGACACACACACACACACACCCACCCAACTAACCTCTGCCACTCACACACCAGACACGCGTCAAAGCAGGAGCAACTTAACTATTTACGGATATGACAAGACACACACAGGAGAGTGGCGTATGTACGCAATTCCCCGTGAAAACCCTTATAACAACACTTATAATAGGCTTACCATAGTGAATCAGGGTAAGACAAAACACATTTTGGAATAAGGATTGATGATGTATTGACTCATTTAAATTTTGTTAATTCTGAACAAAAAAGTTACATAGTGTACCTTTAAGTATAGGATGTTTAGCAGTGTATTAGTGATACAAACTCACCAGAATTCGAGCCTGTTCGGGTGTGAGTGTGTCTCCGTCTTTACACACTTCAAAATCCTTTATCAGTGTCACCACACCTGCAGATGGATTCATATTATGTTAGTGCACACTACTTTTTGTCCAATTCAATTTCAAGCACTTACCCTCCACTAAAAATAGACCATTTCGGCTTGACATTAACTTTTTTGCTCACCAGTCACTGTGGCTAGTGGTTTTCCACAGTTACTAGCCACAATTTTGACATCAATACCATGGGGGAAAACTGCCATATAGATATTATCATCTCATAATTTGGCAGCAGGTATATTAGATTACTGTCACTTTAAGACCTGACGCACACTATACTGTTACACGTGTTTTCTTTCTCAACTGTTTACATTAAACAGAACTTAAAACAGAACTGTGTTTACGTGAATACTCGCCAAGACCGGCATTTTGACATTATTTTGTGTGTATTTGATTGTTTAAGCGCAATAAGCAGCAAAAAAAAAATATATATAAAAAATATGCGCAATCCCATGGCGAAATTCACGCCCTGTAACACCAACAATATTCTTTCGGAGCGTGAGTGAGGGGAGGAGGGTTTGTGTGTCACTCGCTGTCAGAGAGAGAGAGAGAGAGAGAGAGAGAGAGAGAGAGAGAGAGAGAGAGAGAGAGAGAGAGAGAGAGAGGAGAGAGAGAGAGAGAGAGAGAGAGAGAGAGAGAGAGAGAGAGAGAGAGAGAGAGAGAGAGAGAGAGAGAGAGAGAGAGAGAGAGAAAGAGCAGCTGGTATCATGTGTCTATTCTGCGGAAAATGAGTATTGGAAGCGTTTCAGATATTTCTCTATCGAAAAATCTATATTTTTGACAACACTACATTGCACTTATTTCTTAGATGCTTTATTATTTCAGATGCTTTTTTAAAACACTACAATTGAAAAATGTATATATTATATAAAAAATTCAGCCCGCCAAAGCGGCTAGTAGGAGTGACTGCATTAATGTCAAGCCCTGTATATACACTAGGGGTGTAATGGTACACAAAACTGATGGTTCGGTACGAATCTCGGTTTTGAAGTCACGGTTCGGTACAGCAGTTTTACAAAATTGCTTTTTATTTATCTTTATTAAACAGTGGTTTACTGAAAAAATTGTCTGTCCTTAAATGAATTCAATTATAACTAAAAGTTTCTTAAAGATAATGCTGTAAACTATATAGGTAGCCCTTACTTGCACATTACTATAATATTAAAGGTTAACAACAGAGCCCAAACTATTAGCCTAAATTCAGTTGCTATTTATTTTTTAGATATAATAACCAACACTCAAATAACACATTGTATGCAAACGTAAACTTCACATAAGGCAGTTTTGCATTAACTTCTAAATCTAATTATAAAATTATGTTTTTTTTCTCCAATTCGTTGTTGAAATATCACTTATACACAGTGGCTGTCATTTTCATGACAGATTTATTTAAACATACATTAAATAATCAAGACATCACTAGCAGGTTAAGTAGAATATAATGAATATATATATATATGCTAATATAGTGCATATATTTAGTGAAAGAGTTGATTTCTTTAGTGAAGTAACAGCTGTGGACACTGAATGACTTCTGAGGTAAATGTAATGCTACGTGACATTGTTTACAAGCTGTTTTATTGACGTCTTTCCACCGTTGAAACACTGATTGAGCGATTACACGACATGATACATTTCAGTAAGTTGTAATGTATCCTCAACAGACCTTCAGAAGATGTTAATTCATGTTTATTCTTTAGGATGAGATGATCGCGTTCACTCGCGCCGCCGCTTGAACTGACTCGCCTATACAGTAATCTGTCACGTTACATTAAAGAGCGTCAAAACGGCATTTATCGTTTGAATTTCGTGATAAAATGGACAGAATACTTAATATTTTGGTGTGGGAACTCAGATTGAAGTATGTTCCGCGCTTAAAACAAGCCTGTCGGAACAGTTCGGTACACACGTGCACCGTACCGAAAGCCCTGTACCGAAACGGTTCGGTATGAATACCGTTACACCCCTAATATATACACGAGTCCTGATGTTAAGGAATGGTTTACCTTTCTTCAGAGCGGTGGGGAGGCCCAGCTGTCTGAGCTGAGGCTCCATTGAGTGTGGAAACTGCTCCAGAGGACCCTCATCCAGCGTCACGGCCATGGTCGCTACATTTCCCGCTCGAGCGTAATCCATCTCTTTAAAGTTACTGAAATATCTGTGCGCAAGAAAAACACATTTGTTATGAAATGAATACAACATTAGATTTTATTAGAATTCATTGATAAAGTTTGAAATAAAACGGATTATTATGAAGGATGTTGGTAGATATTGGAAACTATTTAAGGAGGAACAACCAAGCGTGAAAGGTTATTGACAGACACCATTAATGTCAGTATATCAGTCCATCAAGTCTCTTGAATTATGAGTTTAATTTAAGATTATCAAAGCATATTAACTTGTGTCTGAAGTTCATTACTTACTCTTGCACCTCGTCTTTGGTTTTGTTTGTGAACAAAACGCCGACTTCACCTCTGAGAAACCTGCTCAGCTGTAAAACAAACCAGAACATTCAATCAGTTTTATACTATATATTAGCCAGTGTAGTTAATAAAATTCATAAAATGTGTGTAAACATTCATCATGTAGCAATTAATTCACTGCTGACATGCACTGACATACTTTATGCAGGTTATCTTTGTATTCGTCAGTCGGTCCTTTACCCAGCGCAATCATCATGACTTTGTTCTTACCGAAGAAGAACCTGAAACGCAAAACCCACATTCAACCTTAATCTCTTTGAAAAAGCATAAATCAGTAAATCAGCAACAGCATGAAATGTGTGTGTACAAGTTTAGCTATACTTTGTGAGGGTCAAATATCCTCACTTACACAGTGAAATATTGTGACAACCGACTAGTGAGGGCATTTTACTGGCCCTTATTAGTTAAAAAGTGTGTGTGTATGTGAGAGAGTGTGAGCGTGTCAATGGAATTCTCACTAACATAGTGAAACAAGTGTGTGTGTGTGTGTGTGTGTGTGTGTGTGTGTGTGAGAGTATGTGTGAGTGTGTGTGCGCGTCAATGGAAGTCTCATTTACATAGTGAAACAAACGTGTGTGTGTGTGTGTGTGTGTGTGTGTGAGAGAGTATGTGAGAGAGAGTGAGTGTCAATGGAAGTCTCACTAACATAGTGAAACAAACGTGTGTGTGACAGTATGTGAGAGAGAGTGTGAGTGTGTATGAGTGTGTGTGCATGAGTTAGTTTGTGTGCATGTCAATGAAAGTCTCACTAACATAGTGAAACAAACGTCTCTGTGTGTGTGTGTGTGTTTGTGTGTCAGTGGAAGTCTCACTAGAATAGCGAAACAAAAGTGTGTGTGTGTATTTGAGAGAGTGTGAGCGTGTGTGTGTGTGTGTCAATGGAAGTCTCACTAACAGTGAAACAAACGTATGTGAGAGAGTATGTGAGTGTGTGTGTGTCAATGGAAGTCTCATTAACAGTGAAACAAACGTCTGTGTGTTTAAAAGTGTGTGTTTGTGTGTCAATGAAGTGTGTGTGTATGAGTGTATATGTGAGAGAGTGTGTGAAATAATGGAAGCCTTACTAACACAGTGAAACAAACGTGTGTGTGTGTCAATGGAAGTCTCACTAACAGTGAAACAAACGTGTGTGTGTGTGTGTGTGTGTGTGTGAGAGATTATGTGAGTGTGTGTGTCTCAATGGAAGTCTCATTAACAGTGAAACAAACGTTTGTGTGTTTAAAAGTGTGTGTTTGTGTGTCAATGAAGTGTGTGTATGAGTGTATATGTGAGAGAGTGTGTGTGAAAATAATGGAAGCCTTACTAACACAGTGAAACAAACGTGTGTGTGTGTGAGAGTATGTGAGTGTGTGTGTGTCAATGGAAGTCTCACTAACAGTGAAACAAACGTGTGTGTGTGTGTGTGAGAGAGTATGTGAGTGTGTCTCAATGGAAGTCTCATTAACAGTGAAACAAATGTTTGTGTGTTTAAAAGTGTGTGTGTGTATGAGTGTATATGTGAGAGAGTGTATGTGAGAATAATGGAAGCCTTACTAACACAGTGAAACAAACGTCTGTGTGTTTAAAAGTGTGTGTATGAGTGTATATGTGAGAATAATGGAAGCCTCACTAACACAGTGAAACAAACGTGTGTATGTGAGTGTGTACCGGCTGTGTTTCCAGGACGTCCTGATGTCTTTCAGTTTGTTGTTTCTCATGTTCTCTATTGAGAACACAAACACGTATCTGTAGATATCTGCACATTTCCGCAGCTGATAAAGAAGAAATGGAAAAATTATTTTCAATCATAAAGCTATAACACTCATCAAAACTAGACGCAAATGAGTAGCATTGATGGTGTGCCTCTTTCCATTGAATATGAAACATCTCAAGAACATGATAGATTATATGATCATGTGGTTTTGTTCGTATCAGCTCCAATGCTGCGGTCATTCCCATGCTATTACCATAGTACGTGTTAGTAGTATCACCCACCAAACGAGCAATGAAAAGTCACACTAACCTCTTCAATCAAGTTTTGTTTGGATTCCAACCCCTTCTTGGTTGTTTTGGTTAAAGAAACTGTTAAAATAAAACCATTATTAGCGATAGTATCATTAACACATTCTAACACACCCAGCTGCTTCAATAATAACCTCAATAAATGACAGTAAAATTATTACAGTTTAACCACATGAAGTATATGAGCAAAAAGTAACAAACATGGTTATATTTTAGCACCGTGCCAATTATAATCTAAATACGTTCCTCTCTTTAACCACACCACGAACTCAAGCTCGAGTGATTTGAATGTATGGCGTGTAAAGTTGAATAAAAGTAAGTGATAAAACACACTAAAACATTAAATGAATACCTTTCTTGTCTCTCTTGGATTTCGGCATGGCTCTCACGTTGTTTTCTTCTTCGCCTGATGATCTCAGAGCGCTTGACGAACAGTGAGGAATCACAGCGCCGCCTATTGGTGCTCGCGGGTACACTCATGAATATTAATTAGATACGTTCTATAGTAAACCAGCAGGAGGCGCAGCACAACTGTGATATTATTGGAAGACACGTACTGTACTACACAGAGTAGATTATTTCTCTTATTTCTAATGATGACGTTAGGGAAATCGCTCATCAGTCTATGAAGATAGACTACACTGTGTAAACTAAGTTTGAAACTTTAAAGTTTATAGTTTTACAGTATGCAATTTTAGGTTACACTTTATTTTACGGTGTCATTGTTACTGTGTAATTATATATTTAAGTACTGACTACATGTACTTACTATAGGGTTAGGGTAGGATTAGGGTTTGGTTTAGGATTAGTTGCATGTAATTATGCATAATTTACTGTATGGTAAGTACATGTAACATATGTAACAAGGACACTGTAAAATAAAGTGTTACCCAATTTTGTAACATGTATAATAGAAAACACCTTATTTGGTCAATATGCCACATTTTTCAATAAACATACCTTAGTAAAACTATATATAGAAACACAGTAACTATCAATAAACAGTCAGCTGTGTCCTAAAATAATGGCACTTAATAACAATAGTTAAATATTATTTTGAGTATTTTTACTCAAGTACTGTACTTTTATAGGGCATGTTTCATGAAGTTAATTAAATTAAATATAACATTTTTATTTTCACTTAAACTCAACTTAAATATGTAAAATGCTGGCACTGTACCCATACTTTACAGTTTTTCTCAATCACTTTGGCACATTTTTCAAAACAGTCTTAACATTCTCTAAACTGTAAGTTCAATTGTCACAACTGTTTGCTGGAACATCAGAAGCATGTCTGCAAAATGTAGTTACTCACCCAAAACATTTCATCCATGCTTCAAAACCTAGTTATTGTGTCAGGAAATTGGCCAATGCCACCAAAATAAAAAGTGTTTTTGTCATCATGTGAGCCATACTAGTCAAAGTGTTTAGATGTTTTTTCACAAATATTTCATGGAAATATTTGTTATATACAAATGTCATGTTTTTTTAACTTTTTTTGTTTGACTAACTGCTTTCTATTCTATACAATAATGTCTGTTTTGTCTAGCTCTCTTGTGGATCACACTGAGCTTTTTACTGTAAATACAGATTCAAACAGTAGTAAAAAAAAAAAAAAAGGACTGGGAAAAGTCAATAATGTAGTGCACGAAAAGAAAATGAACATTTGTATTTATACAGTACACTTATTGTTTTAAGAAATGTGTTACATGTAAGCTTAAAATTCACAGTTGTTTGTTTATTTTTACACACTTTATCACACACATATCTTCCTATTTTTCTTCCATTACAAGAATTTTCAGTTTACATGTAATACATTTCTACAAAAATAAATGCACTATAAATACAAATGAGTAAGTACAAATATGTACAAATACGTACTGATGCTGTTCAGGGTTGTTATGTTCCTCCATGTTCAAAAATGGTGGTGATTGTGCCATTGCAACACACACACACACCCACACACACATATACAGTGGGGAGAACAAGTATTTGATACACTGCCAATTTTGCAGGTTTGCCCACTTACAAAGCATGTAGAAGTCTGTAATTTTTATCATAGGTACTCTTCAACTGTGAGAGACGGAATCTAAAACAAAAATCCAGAAAATCACATTGTATAATTTTTAAGTAATGAATTTGCATTTTATTGCATGACATAAGTATTTGATACATCAGAAAAGCAGAACTTAATCTTTGGTACAGAAACATTTGTTTGCAATTACAGAGATCATACGTTTCCTGTAGTTCTTGACCAGGTTTGCACACACTGCAGCAGGGATTTTGGCCCACTCCTCCATACAGACCTTCTCCAGATCCTTCAGGTTTTGGGGCTGTCGCTGGGCAATACGGACTTTCAGCTCCCTCCAAAGATTTTCTGTTGGGTTCAGGTCTGGAGACTGGCTAGGCCACTCCAGGACCTTGAGATGCTTCTTACGGAGCCACTCCTTAGTTGCCCTGGCTGTGTGTTTCGGGTCGTTGTCATGCTGGAAGACCCAGCCACGACCCATCTTCAATGCTCTTACTGAGGGAAGGAGGTTGTTGGCCAAGATCTCGCAATACATGGCCCCATCCATCCTCCCCTCAATACGGTGCAGTCGTCCTGTCCCCTTTGCAGAAAAGCATCCCCAAAGAATGATGTTTCCACCTCCATGCTTCACGGTTGGGATGGTGTTCTTGGGGTTGTACTCATCCTTCTTCTTCCTCCAAACACGGCGAGTGGAGTTTAGACCAAAAAGCTCTATTTTTGTCTCATCAGACCACATGACCTTCTCCCATTCCTCCTCTGGATCATCTAGATGATCATTGGCAAACTTCAGACGGGCCTGGACATGCGCTGGCTTGAGCAGGGGGACCTTGCGTGCGCTGCAGGATTTTAATCCATGACGGCGTAGTGTGTTACTAATGGTTTTCATGAGACTGTGGTCCCAGCTCTCTTCAGGTCATTGACCAGGTCCTGCCGTGTAGTTCTGGGCTGATCCCTCACCTTCCTCATGATCATTGATGCCCCACGAGGTGAGATCTTGCATGGTGCCCCAGACTGAGGGAGATTGACCGTCATCTTGAACTTCTTCCATTTTCTAATAATTGCGCCAACAGTTGTTGCCTTCTCCCCAAGCTGCTTGCATATTGTCCTGTAGCCCATCCCAGCCTTGTGCAGGTCTACAATTTTATCCCTGATGTCCTTACACAGCTCTCTGGTCTTGGCCATTGTGGAGAGGTTGGAGTCTGTTTGATTGAGTGTGTGGACAGGTGTCTTTTATACAGGTAACGAGTTCAAACAGGTGCAGTTAATACAGGTAATGAGTGGAGAACAGGAGGGCTTCTTTAAGAAAAACTAACAGGTCTGTGAGAGCCGGAATTCTTACTGGTTGGTAGGTGATCAAATACTTATGTCATGCAATAAAATGCAAATTAATTATTTAAAAATCATACAATGTGATTTTCTGGATTTTTGTTTTAGATTCCGTCACTCACAGTTGAAGTGTACCTATGATAAAAATTACAGACCTCTACATGCTTTGTAAGTGGGCAAACCTGCAAAATTGGCAGTGTATCAAATACTTGTTCTCCCCACTGTATATGTAGTATGTGTTTGTTGCAATTTAACAAAATTGTATAAATATTTATGGAATATAACATGTCTGACAGATTTTGATCACTGAATGGATCATTTTGCATGTGAAGGCTCACACGATGTGAAGAGTTTGACAGTTTCACTGAGAATCAACTCATCAGTTTTGATCAACAGGCCATGTGCATTTAGTCATTGTGCAAATTGTAGACAATTGTACTTACTCTTTTGCACACATGTGCCAAAACAAATGCAATTTGCTTCAATCAATAAGAAATTCTAATCTGATGTGAACAAGAAACTAATTGTTCAGAGATCTGAACTTATTGTTTTGAGAAAAAAAAGTCTCATTCGAGAACTGAGCCAAAGCGATTGAGAAAAACTGTAACTTAAATATAATTTATCGGTATTTTTCACATCGCTGTTCACATCAAAAGCAGCTGCTGTTAAACAAGGCACTAAAGAACCAGATCTAAGCCTGATTATTTCAACACACACATCATGAAGACACATTTTCCCCAGACACCTAAAACTCAGTAGGAACTGCCTGTTTTTGTTATAGATTTATATAAGAAAAGATGGATTCACATGTGCACTTAACACTTGGATTAAAAGGATTTGTAGCAGACATGACTGCATTCCCAAAAACTTTGATTCCGCATACTTGGACTGTCTGTTCAAAACAATTGAAAAAATTGCACATGATCCTCAGAAATCCCTGGGTGTGTTTTTTGCATGTGCTTATAAATGTCCATCAAGCCAGGGCAGGTTTAAGGTGTAGATGCTTGTGTAATGTCTGATTCTATTCATCAATCAGTCATTTGGTGAAATGAAAGCATTCGAGCTCTGCGTTGCCACAACATGCAAAAGTGAAAATTAATCAACTCAACGCCTTCTTCTGTGCTTAAACTTTAACTTTCTGCTGACAGTGGTATTTTATGAATTTACTGAATGGGCTTGCTCATTTAATGTCATTAATAATAATAGGGCTATGTACTTTTCAACTCTGACTAATGAGTCTGAATTAATCACAAACTCAGTGAACTGATTATGTTGTTGCAATGAACAAGACGTAAAATGTTTATATATGTGACCCTGGAGCACAAAACCAGTCATAAGTCACATGGGTATATTTGTGGCAATTGTATGGATCAAAATTATCCATTTTTCTTTTATGCCAAAAATCATTAGGATATTAAGTAAATATCATGTTCCATGAAGATATTTTGTAAATTTCCTACCGTAAATATATAAAAAATGTATTATTAGTAGTAATATGCATTGCTAAGGACTTCATTTGGACAACTTTAAAGGCGATTTTCTCAATATTTAGATTTTTTTGTACCCTGAGATGTATACATATCAATCAAAAAAATTGACCCTTATGACTGGTTTTGTGGTCCAGGGTCACATATTATAAATGGGCCCGTGGATAGATAGATGGATGAATGGATGGATGGATGATAGATAGATAGATCTAAAAATTAAAATAGAATTAAAAATTTATTTTATCAATAGTAATATCATTAACAAATAATACATTAATCAGACATTATTAAACATTATCCTGGCTCCTCTTGTATTGTTGTTATTTGGCTTAAATTGTGCATCTTTGAAATCCGATCATAATAATCTACACTTACAATATTAATAAATAAAAGTGCTGGAGTTTGTTGAGGGGGCGATATTGCCAAAGTCCTGCACTCCCTCCTGTGTGCGCGAGTGCGCGCCTCCGCGTCCTGGGGCGGCGCGCGCGCGCGGCACTGGTGAGGGCGGAGAGTCCGCTGCAGATCTCCCTCTTTTAGGAGTATGAAACTCGATCCCGTCGCGCCGGTAGCGTCCGGTAGCTATAAAACAGTCGTGCGCTTACGGAGTCAAGCGTATGAGTCTATGTGAATAATATCAGTGTGACCGGAGAATTTGGAGTTCATTCTTGCGCTATTATCACTGAGATGAGTCGCAGATCTCCAGATGTCCCGGACTTTCAGAAATGAGCGGTGTGCTCCGTTATTCCTCCCCGTTCCCATGGAGAACATGATGCGTCCTGGAAGGATAGACAGATAATGACTGCATTGCTTGTTTCTGCTCAATCGATGAGGGGGTTTTAACGCACTGCTTGGACACACCAGCTTCAGAGAGAATCTGAATTATCTGAATTGAAGTAAAGCGCATATATTGTTTATGAAAGCATGAGCTCGCTGTTGTTTGGAGAGGGTTTTTTTGGCGGTGCGGTGAGCGGCGCACCAACAGACGCGGCGCCCAGAGCGCTGCGCAACGACCTGGGATCCAACATCCATGTCCTCAAGACCCTCAACCTGAGGTTCCGCTGCTTCCTTGCCAAAGTCCATGAGCTGGAGAGAAGGAACAAACTTCTGGAGAGCCAGCTGAAGCAAGCCTCCAATCAGCCGAGGTATCCGGGCTTCTCCTTCACGCGTGAGGTGGCTGTCCAGACCGACTCTCTGGAGTCCAGACTTCCAGGCAACATCTGGAGTTTTACGCATATTTTGAGACACGGGGAGCGCGTAAAGACTGTCCAGGGACCCGGAGTCACATGGACCCATCCGGACGGGGTTGGGGTCCAAATCGACACCATCACCCCAGAACTGAGAGCCTTGTATAACGTCCTGGCCAAAGTCAAACGGGAGAGGGATGAGTACAAGAGAAAGTGAGTAACTGATGTTTGATCATTGTGTCTGTGGGACAGGCCTGAAATGCGTCTGCTGGTGCGGGACTGATTCATTGCAGCAGAATTTCTTGGCAGGTGAACAGCATATATTTGAAGGGCCCAGTTTTGCATGCAGGACAGCTGGACAGTCCATTCAGGCCAAATGATATTGGTGTGCCTTCATAGGAAATATTTTTGAAAAATGACTCATTAAGGATATACAGTACCAGTCAAAGGTTTGGAAACATTAAGAATTTTTTTAGTCTCTTCTGCTCACCAAAGCTGTATTTATTTGATTAAAAAATACAGTAAAAACAGGAATATTGTGAAATATTATTATAATTCAAAATAACTGTAAAAATGTAATTTATTCCTGTGATCAAAGCTGAATTTTCAGCATCATTACTCCAGTCTTCAGTGTCACATGATCCTTCAGAAATCATTCTAATATGCTGATTTGCTGCAAAAGAAATATACATTATTATTATCAATGTTGAAAATAGTTCAAAATTTTATTTTTTGTGTGTGTAACACTATGATACACTACCATTCAAATGTTTGGGGTGTGTTATATATATATATATATATAATACTTTTATTCAGCAAGAACGCATTAAATTGATCAAAAGAGACATAAGACATTACAAAAGATTCTATTTCAAATAAATGCTGTTCTTTTTATCTTTCTATTCATCAAATAATCCAGACAAAAATATATCACGGTTTCCACAAAAATATTAAGCTTCAAATATTAAGTAGAGTAATGATGTAATGATGCTGAAAATTCAGCTTTGCATCACAGAAATACATTCCATTTTAATATATATTAAAACAGAAAGCAGCTATTTTAAAGTGTAATAATATTTCACAATATTTCTGTTTTTACTGTATTTTTGATCAAATAAATGCAGCCTTGGTGAGCAGAAGAGACCTCTTTCAAAAACATTAAAAAAACTTAATGGTTCCAAACTTTGGTTACACTTTATTTTAAGGTGTCACAGTGTAATTATACATTTAAGTACTGAGTAATATTAATTAACTACATGTACTTACTATAGGGTTATGGTAGGTGTAAGGTTTGGTTGAGGGTTAGTTGCATGTAATTATGCATAAGTTATTTCTATGGTAAGTACATGTAACAAGACACTGTAAAATAAAGTGCTACCCAAACTTAATTAAATAGCATAATTTGGACAGTCAAGATTGTAACTATGCATTCTTTAAAGATGCAATCACATCCTTTTTTGCATGATGTGATTATTAAGATGATCTTGTGAAGAAGGCAGACCAAGACTTGACCGCTCTGGTGAGGTTCAGCAGTTGTCCTTCCTTCTTGGGCCATGTTTGCTTTTCCATCTGTTCGAGCAGCAGTGATTACTATTATATACGGTCACCTCTAAATATACCAGTTTTCTGGCAATGCTCATCAGCTAAAGTCCTCCTGCAAATATTGCAGCTGTCTTCAGAAATATGATATGAGAACCTCTTTATCACAGTTGCCCAGTGATTTAGTTCATTGTTTCATTCATTTCATTATTGTGCACAGGCATTCAGAAACTTAAAGGGATAGTTCACCCAAAAATGAAAATTCTGTCATCATTTACTCACGCTCATGTTGTTCATAACCTGTATGAGCTTCTTTGTTCCGCTGAACACAAAGGAAGATGTTTGGAAGAATGTTTGTAACCAAGCAGATCTCGCCCCCCATTGACTACCATAGTAATTTTTCCCTAATATGGTAGTCAATGGGGGGCGAGATCTGCTTGGTTTTAATAGGTGGTGAATCTCTCAAAACATTTCAAAATGACGTCTGACTGAAATGCATAATGACAATAAGGCATATTTTTATGACCATTATTATATATTGCACTGTGACATCATTTTCATCAAAATCTCATTACTGTAATACCACAAATGATTTATGATTACTTTTGAAGTATGAAGTATTATTACATAATTGAAAAACAATGGGATGCATTACAGTAATGAGGTTCATTTTTTTTGCATTACATTAATTAAAAGTTGAGGGGAAAATGTGCTGAATATGCTCCTAAAAATATTATTTTATTTGTTTATTATTTTATTTTATTTTTTTCCTTTGCAAAATATCATTTCCTATTTTGCTCTAATGATTTTGGAGTATAATGTAACACAGACATGATGACAGATTGCATGATTTCCAGCCTTGAATGGAGGTTGAATGGGTTTTATTAATGCATGACTTCTGAATGACTTCAAACAGTGTGACCTCAGAGAAGCCGCCTGAATATGCGTGTGTGTGTGTGTGTGTGTGTTTCTGATCAAGCTGCCCTCTTTGCCCAGGCATGTGCTGACTCACTAGTAAATACTGCTGCCTTACCCTTCAGAAAAGCCACAAACAATGAACACAAAATGAAGGCGAGCGAAGAGGAAACGAGCGTGTGTGTATCACATCCTGGTCATCCTGTGAGTGATTCAGAAGCCGCTTTAACACTGTTGGTGTTGTGGGCTTGTCTTTGTCTGCGATTTCCATCAATTATGACATCATGACATCCACAGGAACTTCAAATGGGCCACAGACAAGTTAGGATATGAAATAGTATAATATCTTTGTTCAGTTTTTTTGTTAGAGATTCTTTTGTATGTTCCACAGGAAGTTTACCAACCATTTAGTCCATAAGTGAAGTTAAAGGAAACTTAAAGTACCCCTATTATGCTATTTTAAAGGCTCCTAATTTTGTTTTAGAGTTTCCTACAATAGATTTACATGCATCCAAGTTCAAAAAACACTTTCATTTTCTCATAATGTATATTGCAGCATCAGCTCTGATTGGTCAGAGGGCCCAGTCTATTGTAATTGGTCTACTCTGCTCTGATTGGTCAGATGGCCCAGTCTGCTGTGATTAGGTGATCAAGTATAAAACTTAGATGCATAAAATCCTGCAGAATTTCTGCACAATTACGGGAAGGAGTGCAATTATGTTTTTAAGCAATAGTAATCGGCATACATTAAAAATGGCTAAAAGGTTGTTGTTTACTGGGTCTAGTAACACCCTAAATACATACTAAAATCCAGATGCTCATACAAACACATATGGATGCTCTCAGATTACAGCTAACCGCTTCAGTGGCTTCATCTCTATGACACCCAAACGAGTGATAGTTAACGACGCTCAGAGAATCATTCGTTTGATCACTCCCTTCCATGTGAATTAGTAGAATTAAAACAATTGTTCCTCTAAGTGCAAAATCAACTGGCAACAAGCAGAACATGCTTATTAACGCATTAAATGATAACTGTGAATGATGATGCATTTGCTAACAGATGGCGACGCACGTGTGTTTTCTGACCTGCTGATCATAAGCGGTGTGTGTTATTTCGGTGTCCATGTTAACAGGTTTCAGCATTCACATTGTGCATGTAAGCCTTCGTTATGTGTCTGTAGTTCTTCCTGTCTGAGATATCCGACCCCCACGCTGCTCTTTAGTGCTGACTGAAGTTCATTGCATGTGAATCACTGGTGTCCTTACACCACACATATCATTTGCCCAGTGTTTGGGAAGTGCAGAGCCTACATGTCCATTTGCTCCAACAGGCTCCAACAAATTCATTATGTTTAAGTCTTAAGAAATTATTAAATTCGAAGGCTTAACCAATAATTAATCAGCTTAGCTATAATTCTCAAATATGCACAAACCACCTCCCAGATCTGAACATGTGTGTGTTAACTTGTGTGTTATCTAAGTGAGTCTAAGTTTGGAGTGTGGATTCAAGGTTGCATTGAGTTTTTAATGCATCACTAAAATATATTGTGTTTAAGGCTACTTTTTGTAATGTCTTTCACTGCTGTTATACACAGATCACTGATTATCTCATCATCACGGCACCTGTTAGTGGGTGGGATATATTAGGCAGCAAGTGAACATTTTGTCTTCAAAGTTGATGTGTTAGAAGCAGGAAAAATTGGCAAGCGTAAGGATTTGAGCGAGTTTGACAAGGGCCAAATTGTGATGGCTAGACGACTGGGTCAGAGCATCTCCAAAACTGCAGCTCTTGTGGGGTGTTCCCGGTCTGCAGTGGTCAGTATCTATCAAAAGTGGTCCAAGGAAGGAACAGTGGTGAACCGGCGACAGGGTCATGGGCGGCCAAGGCTCATTGATGCACGTGGGGAGTGAAGGCTGGCCCGTGTGGTCCGATCAAACAGACGAGCTACTGTAGCTCAAATTGCTGAAGAAGTTAATGCTGGTTCTGATAGAAAGGTGTCAGAATACACAGTGCATCGCAGTTTGTTGCGTATGGGGCTGTATAGCCGCAGACCAGTCAGGGTGCCTCTTTCAGCAGGATGGATTGAGGAGCACAACAACCAGTTTGAGGTGTTGACTTGGCCTCCAAATTCCCCAGATCTCAATCCAATCGAGCATCTGTGGGATGTGCTGAACAAACAAGTCCGATCCATGGAGGCCCCACCTCGCAACTTACAGGACTTAAAGGATCTGCTGCTAACATCTTGGTGCCAGATACCACAGCACACCTTCAGGGGTCTAGTGGAGTCCATGCCTTGACGGGTCAGGGCTGTTTGCCAGCAAAAGGGGGACCAACACAATATTCATAATGTTATGCCTGATCAGTATTTGCATTTAATTTGATTAATTATTGGCATAGTGTTTGAAAATGTAATTGATTGATATCCCCATTCCAGAGCGTCATGTTTGAATATATGTTTCTCATTGAAATACTGGTACTTCTAGTTATGTAATACTATTATGATTGTGCTTAGAAAAGTAATAGCACACACATTATATTTCCCGCTGAAGTTGAATACTTAGTGTACTTAGTATGACCAATAGTGATGCTTGACTTCAAACCAAGCGGCAACCTAGTTTCTCTTGAAGCCAATACGGAAGTGGCTTAAACTGCAATTCATCGACTGGCCGCTAGGCTCCAAAAGGGAGCAGAATCTAATTGAGCCCCATGTTAAAATGCCCAACTTTACAGCAGAAAAAACATGTTTACAGCCTGGTACAAATTGTGGTTTTGGTCTATATAGCTAATTTTGCCCTTCATGACAACTGTGAGGGGGTGAATTTTTATACAACTCATTCGTTTAAATTATATTAAACCTTAAAGTTCTGCATAATTTAGGGCGTGGCCACTTTGAGTGACAGGTGGATTGCCGTTTGTCTGCTGTCTGTTAGTCATCACGTCACCTCAGCTCCAGCCACGTCCCGCCTCTTTGCCCATTTTCTGTTATCTGGGTGTGACACGCGGTGACACGCTGCCAAGATGGCAACGGCTGACTTTGAGGCTTCAAAAACTCTCTTCAGAAACCTACGGGTGACGTCACGGACACTACGACCATAGTTTTTTACAGTCTATGCTTCAAACACTGTTACTAATCAACAATATTTTAGTATTCTGTCTTTTGCTGAAACATAAATGAAACGCTTCTAAATATATTTGGTATTTATATACATTTCTCATAGAATGAAAAGAATGTGCTTGTTAAATGAGACATTCACAATCTTGCACCATTCAGAAAAAGAAGACGTTAGTGTCTTTGCACTGCGTGAAAATCCATGTGCAATGATTGGTCAAACCCGCTGAGTTTGTGAAGATTATTGATTCCCTAGATACTTCAGTGATATTGCTCTTCCGCTGCTCCGCCACTATAACAGCCTTTTCTTTATCATCAGTGCAGCGATGAAGAGATCACTGAGCTAGATAGAAAGTGAACTGACTGTGGTATCTGTGACTTTAATTAGTATATCTACAGCCGCTTCTCTTGTGCTCTGAATGGCCAACAGCCTGCTGGAGCAAGAGCAGAGATTGATGGGTTCTGTGTCTCCCTGCTGCACTCAGTGTGTGTGTGTGTGAGGATGAGGGTGTAATAAACTGCAGTTGGGACACTGGTACGTGTGTGTATATGTTGATCTAATGCAGTCTGGTGCAACATGCTGTCACGGCTTTTTTAAGGAAAACATACATTAACCTCTTAAGAGAGATATAAATGTTCGGAACAGCATGCTGACATGTTTCTCTCTCTCTGCTGTATACAATATGTATTGTAAAGTCTTACTGTGGATATTATGCAGATATTCTGTAAGCATGAAACCCCCGCTGACCTGCTACATTTGCTGAAATGTGCGGTATGGATCCACTGACATAGTGACATACTGTATCCCACAATGCAATTCGCTCGACTTTATCTTCCATTTCCAGTGTGATGAATGAGCTGGAAGTGATTACATTTTTACTCCATACTTGATTGAACAAGGATAACTGGGTATATAAGCTACCATTCAAAACTTTGGGGTCAGTAGGATCGTTTTTGAAGAAATGAATTCATTTATTGAGCAAGGATGCATTAAATTGATCAAATATGACAGTAAAGACATTTGTAATGTTACAAAAGATTTAAAATAAATGCTGTTCTGTTTTGAACTTTCTATTCATCAAAGACTCCTGAAATCATGTATCACAGTTTCCACAAAAATATTAAGAAAAAATATTAAATACACAAATTGCACCCTAATCATCATAATCAAAGTGAGCTCCTCTCAGCGAGCGGCCTCCATCGGCACAGACTCTTTCCCCCGCATGAATAATTGAATCGCAGCTGGATTTAGCTTCAGTGCTGTGGATCAATGCAGGAGCCCTGAGATTTCATTTTTGGAGACTTTGCTTCCTCCTCTGCTGCTTTAAAAATTAAAGCTGTAACTAGCCGAATGCAGCGAGCAGCTTCTCCTGAGGGACGTTATGACTATAAACGATCGCAGAACAATTTGCCTGGTAATTACAAATATTAGTGTTCAGTGAATTGATGAAATAGAGAGGTATTCCAGATGGAATCTATCCATCCATCCATCTATCTATCTAGATGGATGGATGGATGCAAAGATAGATAGATAGATGGATGGATGGATGGATGAATGCATAGATAGATAGATAGATAGATAGATAGATAGATAGATAGATAGATAGATAGATAGATAGATAGATAGATAGATAGATGGACGAATGGTTGGATGGTTGCATAGATAGATAGATAGATAGATAGATAGATAGATAGATAGATAGATAGATAGACAGACGGACGGACGGACGGACGGACGGACGAACAGACAGACAGACAGACAGACAGACAGACAGACAGACAGACAGACAGACAGACAGACAGATAGATAGATAGATAGATAGATAGATAGATAGATAGATAGATAGACGGACAAATGGATGGATGGTTGCATAGATAGATCGATATATGGATGGATGGACGGACGGACAGACAGACAGACAAACAGATAGATAGATAGATAGATAGATGGATGATGGATGGATGGAGAGATGGACGGACGGACAGACAGACAGACAGACAGATAGATAGATAGATAGATAGAAAGATGGATGGATGGATGGATGGATAGATTCCAAATACCTCTCTATTTCATAATTTCACTAAGATAGATAGATAGATAGATCTATCTATCTATCTATCTTAATGAAATGATGAAATAGAGATGTATTCCAGATGGAATCCATCCATCCATCCATCCATCCATCCATCCATCCATCATCCACCCACTTATCTGTCTATCTATCTATCTATCTATCTATCTATCTATCTATCTATCTATCTATCTATCTATCTATCTATCTATCTATCTGTTTGTCCGTCCGTCCGTCCGTCCGTCCGTCCATCCATCATTCTGTGGGCAGTGTGAGATGTAGTCATGTTTCAGGGATGGTCGGGGAGATTAAAAGAGCATTAATGTTTGACAGACGGCTTCTCATAGCATTTCAGTCAGTGGTTAGATATCTAGATGCATGTCCTTCTCATGCTGATGGAATGGGGGTGTGGATGACCTTTAGGGTGGGCCACGCTCTGATTCAGACGGGCTGATCTCTGCCAGGCTTGCACACGTCCAGTTTGAGCGTTACCGGCACAGGGCACGTCTCACCCATGACGTGTTGTTCCCTGAGATTAAGCAGTCTATGGAATCTTTGTCTCTGTACGCTTAGAGATGTGCTTTGTAATAAAATAAATCTCTTTTAGTACTTTTGTGGATGCATAAGGTATTGCCACATTAATACAGAATTCAAAGATGTGTGCATTTAGACTAGAAGGTAACTTGTTATAAATATTATCTAAGTACACCCATTTCAATTTTATAACATTTTATACATATAATCAGAGTTTGAAATGAACTTTTTCACTCCCCAGCCAATTTGGCAAATACATTTTTAAGTCACCGGTCATTAACCTTTATTAGCCAAAACAAGCCAAGATTTCAGAAATAAACCTGATTATCAAAATCTTTGCTTATTTATTTAAATCTGATTCTGAATCATTGAATGCCTTCAGTTTTACACCAGTCAATAACTGTTAGCAGATACCATAAAAATAAAATTAAATAGAAATAAAAACAAAATTCTCTGTGACTTCTCAAACAGCTTTTATTTAGTTGTACTTAGCTCCAAATTGAATGTTTAATATCTTTAACGCGCTGAAGATTAATGGACAGGCTGTCAATTCATAAAGTGATCAGCACAAAAGTCAGCGTGTTAATTTCAAACCCTGTCGATAATTACGTACGTATATTATTTATTTTAATATGCATGAGCTGTAACCATATTCTCAATATCATGGTCTTGATTTAGCTTTTTACTGAATCACAACTGTGCAAATATCAAACCATTAGCAGCACAATAAAAATAGGGCTTTCTAGGGCTTTTAGTTCAAAGCCTTTTGCTAAATTCTGGGTGATTTAAAGATCTTTTTGTGAGCTTTAATGCATTACCAACCCTTTACAACTCCACTTCTATAAAGAGAATTCGTTATTAGCACGGTTACTCTTGCACTGATGGCAGTTTTTTGTCACAATTGAGAAGCTGTGGGTCAACTAGAGGATAAAGTCGTCTTGTATTTTGGGTGTGGCTAAAGCTAACAAAACAAACCTTTAAATCACACCTAAGTTGTATCACAGTCCTATAGTTATATCAGTCCTAACAAGCCTTGTGATTTTTGGATCAAACCTATGATGGGGAGTGGTTTTGCAATGAATAATACCGCCGCGAGCATCATCAGTGCAAGTTATCACACAGGAACGACTTGTATTCAACTGTTCTTGGCTGCAATAACAAGCTATTAACATCAATTAAGTGTTCTTTCTCCAGAAAGTTTGATGGGAATTAACATGCAAAGTATTTTCTAGCCACACCTTGTTTATGTTAAAGCCGTTGAGCTGTATTATGGTTGCGTGTGCGTTGAGATGTGGAATGTGACAGCTTGCGGCACGAGATGACAGGGATATGAGATAATGAGTTTGTTTAGCGGGACGTCCCGGCACACTGCTTAACACGCTGGGTGTGATGAGGCTATCAGGCCCGATGGGAGGCTGGATTATCCGTGACGGCCCGTCAACCGGCATCATTAGATCAAAACATCCTTAAATATATACTATATTGCCAAAAGTTTTGGGACGCCTGCCTTTACATGCACATGAACTTTAATGACATCCTTAATCCGTAGGGTTTAATATGGAGTTGGCCCACCCTTTGCAGCTATAAGGCTTTCCACAAGGTTTAGGAGTGTGTTTATGGGAATGTTTGACCATTCTTCTAGAAGCGCATTTGTGAGGTCAGGCACTGATGTTGGACGAGAAGGCCAACACACCCCACACCATAATCCCCCCTCCACCAAACTTTACACTTGGCACAATGCAGTCAGGCAAGTACCGTTCTCCTGGCAACCACCAAACCCAGACTCGTCCATCGGATTGCCAGACAGAGAAGCGTGATTGGTCACTCCAGAGAACACGTCTCCACTGCTCTAGAGTCCAGTGGCGGCGTGCTTTACCCCACTGCATCCCACGCTTTGCATTGCACTTGGTGATGTAAGGCTTGGATGAGCTGCTCGGCCATGGAAACCCATTCCATGAAGCCCTCTACACACTGTTCTTGAGCTAATCTGAAGGCCACAGGAAGTTTGGAGGTCTGTAGCTATTGACTCTGCAGAAAGTTGGTGACTTCTGTGCACTGTTCTCCTCAGCATGCGCTGACCCCGCTCTGTGATTTTACGTGGCCTACCACTTCGTGGCTGAGTTGCTGTTGTTCCCAATTGCTTCCACTTTGTTATAATACCACTAACAGTTGAGCGTGGAATATTTAGTAGTGAGGAAATTTCACGAATGGACTTATTGCACAGGTGGCAACCTATCACGGTACCACGCTTGAGTTCACTGAGCCCCTGAGAGCGACCCATTCTTTCACAAATGTTTGTAGAAGCGTCTGCATGCCTAGTGCTTGATTTATACACCTGTGGCCATGGACCTGAATTCAATGATTCGGAGGGGTGTCCCAATACTTTTGGCAATATAGTGTATATGTATATTGCAGAACATAGGCCCAACAATATGGAAAAAAATGTAACATAAATGAGAAAATGTATCACTTTGTGACACGAGTTTGTGCAAACATACAGCTGCCTTTTCTGCTTTCCTTTAAAAGTTGATAAGCTTTTTTTTATCTATATTAATGTCCTAATTATGCATGATTATTTTGGTTAGTTGCATTGTTTTCCCTGCTGTCAGTTACTTTACCAAAGACTTTATATATATGAAGACGTTGCACTCCTATTACTTATGAATGGGAGAAAGTGCAACGCCCAATATGGTGAATAAGCCGCCGAGTGAAATGACTTGTCTTAAAGGGACTTTGACTTTACTGATACTTTTATAACCGTCCAGATTCTTTCTTTTTTGCAGTATTTTGCTTTGTTTTTTTCCCCAATTAAATTAATGTACCATATTTTAGTTCGATAGCTATTTTTATTTAATATTTTGTATTTTTAGGGGATTTTATAGTACTAAATTATATTTATGGAATTGTTATGATCCATTTATTACCTGTGAACCACCTGAAAATGAAATTTCCAACTTGCACTGTCATAAAGCTTGAAAGCTTTTGAACATTTGGTTTCTTTTTAAAGAAGACACTTGGCAGATTATTGCTGACGTGAAAAAGTGAAACAAAAAAAAAGTTATAGAAGTTTAAGTTATTATGAAAAATGCACAAAAATAAAAAAATGTACAAAATTTTGATGTTTCCAAAACATGTTTTACTCTAAAACGGTGAGAAAATCAAAGCCATAAATCTAAACATGCTTTGTTCCAAATTTGAGGTTGATATCTCAAAAAATGAGCTTTCCGTGAGATTTTGTTTGGGCGCAGTACCAAATGCTTCCACTAGAAATTCATCTCTAATGCGCTCATTTTTGACCGCGAACAATACATGTGTGACTATTTTTTTCAGGACATTTAACCTTTTCGAATCATTTTTGTATGTTCACATAGTAAGTGCCAAGACCTTTACCAAGTTTCGCACTATTCCGATGAAGTAAAAAACTAATAAAAAAATAAAAAAAACGTTACATTTTTCAGTCAAAAATGACCAAATAGCACCAAAGGGTTAAAAAAGGACAAGTCCTTTAATAAGTCATGCTTCAGCTTTCTGTTTTATGGGAAGGATTCCCAACACAGGAGTGAACAGTTATGCATGATTATTTTGCTAAATTGCATTGTTTTCCCTGCTATCAGAACAAACGTGACCCATTCAGGTTTTGAACCGTTCCTGGCTTCTCACTTCTGCTTCTCCAGCTGCTCAGATACTTTATGACTGTGTCAGCTGTTGTATTAAATGTCCACACCTGTTTCACACATGTCTGCTTACCTCTGTTTTCATCACTAAAGCCACACGTGAGCCTCCAAATACCTCATCATTTTGTGCTTCATGACACCTTTTTTTGAATCACACCCTAGTTTTTGGACTGAGCTTGTGTTGGGCGTCTTCTAAGCTCTCGTGAGGCGTTTCACACTGCGGTTAACCCTGAGTTAATGTCTTTTTAAATCCAATTTCAATAAAGCCACAAGAGGGCCTGCGTAACAGTGTTTTTACCACAGTTATGAAAATGGAAAACTTATTAAACGTGTGTAAAATCGCTGTTATGCATGGTTTCCAAGGATTTAATTTTGTTTTTAAATATTCGCAATCGCAACAGTAATGTGATTAGAGATTGATGTTCAGTAAATAGTTCCAGTAAATAGGGAATTCGGAAAAATGCAAAGAGATGTAAAATGCCCAGACATAATGCAATAATGTTAATTAGAAATGTGCTTGTGTGTTTGATTGTTTTATTTTTTTGTTTTTTGCACAATGAAAATATCCTAATCTTAAAAATTTATAAGCATAATTTTCTTTAAGCAAAATTCACACACACAAACACACACACACACATTCTGTATGATTTTTAAGCTGTTTTCCTCATGGGGACCAAAAATGTCCCCACAAGTTCAAAAATGACTGGTATTACTCTCTTTGTGGGGACAGTTGGGTTTACCAGGACCACACACACACACACACACACTCACTCGCACACAAACTTATCCACATTTCAAAGCCAGTTCTCAAGGGTCCGTTCAGACCCTGTTCTTTCCTCTGTGGCCTCCGGTCAACCGTTACTGATACACTCAGAGATCATTTTGAGGTTATTTTCTCTTACTCTATTTGCAGTGCTGTATTCAGGAAGAAGAGAGGCCTCATGGGAATATATATGTACGTATGTATGTATGTATGTGTGTGTGTGTGTGTGTGTGTGGTAAACCCTCAGCCAAGACGGCAATATCCAGAATCCTTGTGGGGACATTTTTTGGTCCCCATGAGGAAAACAGCTTTTTTTGAAAATGTAAAAATGCAGATAGTTTTGTGTGATGGGTAGGTTTAGTGTAAGGGAATAGAATATAGTTTGTACAGTATAAAAATCATTATGTCTATGGAAAGTCCCCATAAAACATGAAAACACAACTGATCTATCAGAATTTAAGTGTTTCTTTTTCCATTGCAAATCAATGAAATGTATAATAAACTGCAACCTGTATGACTTTTACATTCTGCACAATTATGTAAGTGTTCTTTGGTTTTGCAACTGAATTTCCCTTTTTAGTAACTTGCGATATTATTTGGATGCACTTCAAGGAACATGTTTGTCGCAGCCAGGGAATTCTCAAAGTTTCTGCTTTCTGCCTAGACCTGCCCTAAATCCAGCTCTTACAAGGATTTTTTTAAAAACAGGTCTTGTGCAAATAATGATTGTGCATGTTAAAGCAAGCTTCACAATTACAAGCACTCATGTTGTTTGTTAAACCCTCTAATCCTAAGTATTAAACTTTGGAACGTAACTCAGACATAAATTAAACCTCACATCACGTGGCTTGCTTTTACTGATTTTCTTCTGGCAGATGATAAAATGTGACACAGGCCATATTTACCCCTCTAGCAATGTCCTAGCAACCATCCAGAGCACCTTAGCAACCATATAGCTGTGCCACAACACAATGTCTTGCTTGCAAAAGAAAGAAAGTCATACACAGTCGGAACGACATGAGGGTGAGTAAATCATGACATTTTTTAGGATAGTATGCCGAATTTGCATACTATCCATCCTAAATAGTATTTGAAATTCTAATTAGTGTGTCCCAAAATGTAGTATGTTGAAATTAGTATTCCAAAGATCCGCACACACTCTAACGGCTAATATTGCACACAACCCATTGCGCGTTGGACGAGGATTTGATTAGAACTACAAACTCGAATAAAAAGTGTTAAAAACTACAAACATGGCGGATGTTCAACGGTTAAGTAGAGAGGTTTAGATAAAGGGGTTTGAATGATTAACTATCAGTATCTAACCTGACGAAAATATATTTATTCAATGTTATCCACATTATATTTCATCTGCAACAGCAATTTTTTCATTAAATTTGGTCATTAACTTTTAAAGGCACAATATGTAAGATTTTTGGATTAAAACATCCCAAAAACCACCAGAACAGTGTTATATATTTTGTTGGCTTGTGTACTTACATTATCCCAAATGTTTCCAAGAATGTTTAAATCCAGAGAAATAAGCAATTTTAACCAGAACACGTGTCTGTCTGTCGCCTATCAATGACATCATACCCGTGTTACCCTCAATTTCCAGTTTTATTTTGTAGAAACCATGTAAACGCCACAGACGCTTTAATATATGATGTGTTTTATTAGACAGGTGAGCAACTGTTTGGATCATTCATGGACAGAAAACTAATTATTGTTCTACAGCTCAACACAGTTAGTCTTATTGTTTTAATCTGGTTTTCTTGATTTACCGCGAGTACCATGTTTTACCATGCCTAATACGGCTCTAGCTCACTGCAGTGTGAACAAGTGTCTCATAGTAGCGCCGAGCGAACGCACGGAGTAGCATTATAACATAACTTTCAAGACACTCAAATGTGTGTAATATGATAAAACAGCGCTGCGTTACCACACATACACATGAGTGGAAGAAGCGGAAGCGCTCGTCATAAACATGGCAGAATAAAAGCTCCGCGAAATCAAGGGGTCATCAAGCTACGCCTTTGTTTTGAATAAGCGGGCGAAAAATTACATATTGTGGCTTTAAATGCATCATTATGCAAACACATGAGGAGAGTCTGCACATGAAAGACCTATGACTACATTTTTACAGTTTGAAGAATTGAGTTGATTAGACATCCTTTTTGATTATTAAATCCAGCTAAATGGAAATGAAAAACACGGAATTTAGGTGAAAAATAAAAAGGATTTCATCAAGCCCTATATATGAGATAGATTCACTCTCTCACACACGTCTTCTGGAGGAAATATACTCACGACATGCAATAAACTCACATGTTGAAGATGTAGCAGGCTGTGAACGGAGGGGCCAATGAAGGAGCCAGGGAAAGAGTATTAGTGATAAATCACGGCATGTGCATGTGTGTGTGTGTGTGTGATTTATGAGTTTGATTATGGTCAGGCTGCTGTCTCACACACACACTGAATGAGCACAGAAGGATGTGTTCTCTCCTGTGGATCTCAGGGTTTAATCATAGACTCTAAACTCAAACAAACAAATCGCTGATTTCCTGCATTTTATTTCTGCACATGCTGCAGTATTTCAGCTAAGATGGATCACTGGTCAACACACCTTTGAATAGATTGAGACAAGTGGAAAAATTTGTGCCACAGGAAAAAAAATGTCAGGGAACAGGTTGCAGTCTTTTAAGCATTTGAGCTGCATGCGATGTGCTCACATCCAAGATGCTTCAAGATGTATAGGACTAATAAACAGCAGACAAACGACTTTTATAGCCAGGAGACCTTCATTACTGTAGATGCAAACAGCTGGCCATAAACATTTTCCCTCTCATATACAAGATATTAACATATACCTCTGGAAGTGGTCAGTCCTCCTGGGATGTTAGTATTAAAAGATGCACATCATGCAGTATCTGCTTTAACTTATCATTCTTGAGCTGCCATAGAGAATGATGGGAAATGTTCGGTCACATGAGTCTGTCTTCTCATAAACTGGCTAAATGAGTTGCATTTTCTGGAAGGTTTTGGCTGTGACAACATTCACATTTACAACCGATTTGAAATTTCATTCATTTGTATAATATAGTATAACTTTATTCCCCAGCAAGGTCATCATCAAACAGCAATAGGGGTGTTTTGGTGACACTGAATCATTTGCGCAGTGCATGATGGGACTCATTTATAAGGCATGTGGTCAGATGTCTGTGCGATGACTTTGTCACATGCCGTCTGTCCTTGTAAGGTCTATATTAGCTTCTCAAACAAACAGAAAACTGGTCCAGCTGTCCTTATGTGGGGACTGTGAATGAACTCATTGCTGTCATTCCTGTCTGACTCTGACCAGATGAGATTATCTTCAGTCAGTGTTGACTGGATTAAAATCATTGCTCTAGAGATAATTGTGGGTTTGGGTAAAGTGAAAGTGAATGTGTTATAGACGCTGACGGATTGTTGCATAGTTTATATAAACGCCTGGCAAAACCATAATTTGCTACACAATGCTGTTGGTCATTAGGGGGCGGGACATGTGCATTTCAGAGAGCAGTTTATTGGACAAACATTTGTACACGCCCCTCGCAGAGGCGCAGATGATGTCATCATTGTTTTGGGTCCGTGATTGGACGTTAAAGACTGCACATGCTTACCAGGGCTGCATTTATTTAATCAAAAATATATTAAAAATTGTGAAATATTATTACAATTCAAAATAGCTGTTTTCTATTGTAATATATGTTAAAATGTAATTTATACGTGTGATGCAAATCTGAATTTTCAGCATCATTACTCCAGTCTTCAGTGTCACATGATCCTTCAGAAATCATCTAAAAAATTTGATCATTGATGAATAGAAAGTTTTAAAAAAGCATTTATTTAAATAGAAATCTTTTGTGACATTATAAATGTCTTTACTGTCACTTTTAATGTGTCCTTGCTGAATAAAAGTATTACTTAAAAACGGATTGAACCCTTTTGAACAGATGTAATGTATATCAGCTGATAGTTGATTTTGATAAATGTACTATCATATAGATACTGTATCTTCAAAGTCAACAGACATGGACTAAAAAACACAAAACTAATTTTGAAGATCAAATACTTAACCATATATCATGAGTAATACCTTGATCCTGATGGCAGACTATATTTGCTGCTGCAACACTGCAGTTTCTGCCCAGGGGAAAAATAAAGCTTTGTATGACTGTAACTGATATTAATACATATCCAATATCTCAATATCTATGCTTTAATAAATCTTCATATAGTTAGTATATATGGTTGAAATATTCATGAGATTAATTAGCCTATGTATTCTAATCACAGTAAGCCTCTCTTTACCCTGTACAAATGTCCAGACTGTCCATTGTGATCAGATTGTGTCCTTCTGTCCTGCATCAGTGGTAACGCCACCCTGCATCCAGCAAGAAGTGATGCGCTGTGCTGTGATTGGCTGATGCAGATGATGAACTCCAGTGACCTGCAGAGCTCTGCTGCAGCAGCGTGATTCACACACCAGCACTTTAGGAACAGCGTTCAATTACGATCAGTCCAGTCTCCCACGCTCCAGTCACACACACACAGAGAGAGAGGGAGAAAATACAGTGACCAGCGGGGAGCATCAAATATCTTACTGTATGGAAGGTTAGCAGGTTAATTGGATGGATGGATGGATGGATGGATATTTAGACAGATGGATAGACAGATGGATGGATGGATCGATATCTAGATGGATGGATGGATGGATGGACGGACGGACGGATGGATACATGGATGGATGGATGGATGGATAGATAGATAGATAGATAGATAGCAGTGAATGTGTGTTAACTTTTGTGTTTTGCCCATTTTTAAGAGGTTTCCTTGGTTTTAAGTGTGTATTTTCTGCCACAGTTTCTGTGGCAACAGGAAAGCAAAGGTCGGCAGTCTAAGTTTTGGGATGGCGAGTGATTAGTTGAAGTGTTTTTCTTTGTGTTTTATGTGTGTTTGAGAGCTTGTGTGTGTGTGTGTGTGTCTTAAGGGCAGTTTCCAGTCCAGACACTTGAGATTATCAAGTGCCCTAATTAGTATGCTGACATCACACGAGCCTGTGTCCTTTATAGACATGTGTCTCATTCAGCTGCACTGCAGCGTCACTATCCACGAGGAGGGATGTGTGCTATTTACTTCCCCGTAGTAACTATGATACCGGCCAGAGCGTTCACCCTCACAGCAGGCAGTAAATGCGATCAAACGCTTGATACGCTCAATGCTCTATTTTCGTGACCTCAAGCGTTGCCGTAGCAACAGGGAGTGATGCCTCAGAAATGATTTGATTCCCTGTCGGAAAAGAAGCCCTCCGGCGTGCAAAGTCGTTCTGCATTTTGTTTACAAGTTAGATGAACTGCCTTTTTACAGCTGTCAATCATAGTTTGCAGGCTGTAAGCAGCAACTGCGTGTATGTACCTGTAAGTAATGGTTTTAGTGCTTTCAGAAGCTGTTCTCCAGGTTGTGGTTTCTTGTTTCCTGGTTTTAATTTACTTCAGGATGATATAAATCAAACAGAGACCACATAATAACATAATGTCATGTTTTATTATATACTTAAAAAATGCATCCAAGTCTCTATGCAAAAACAAATATGATATTAATAATAATAATTATAATACAATTATTAAAATATACACTCACCTAAAGGATTTATTAGGAACACCTGTTCAATTTCTCATTAATGCAATTATCTAATCAACCAATCACATGGCAGTTGCTTCAATGCATTTAGGGGTGTGGTCCTGGTCAAGACAATCTCCTGAACTCCAAACTGAATGTCAGAATGGGAAAGAAAGGTGATTTAAGCAATTTTGAGCGTGGCATGGTTGTTGGTGCCAGACGGGCCGGTCTGAGTATTTCACAATCTGCTTAGTTACTGGGATTTTCACGCACAACCATTTCTAGAGTTTACAAAGAATGGTGTGAAAAGGGAAAAACATCCAGTATGCGGCAGTCCTGTGGGCGAAAATGCCTTGTTGATGCTAGAGGTCAGAGGAGAATGGGCCGACTGATTCAAGCTGATAGAAGAGCAACTTTGACTGAAATAACCACTCGTTACAACCGAGGTATGCAGCAAAGCATTTGTGAAGCCACAACACGCACAACCTTGAGGCGGATGGGCTACAACAGCAGAAGACCCCACCGGGTACCACTCATCTCCACTACAAATAGGAAAAAGAGGCTACAATTTGCACGAGCTCACCAAAATTGGACAGTTGAAGACTGGAAAAATGTTGCCTGGTCTGATGAGTCTCGATTTCTGTTGAGACATTCAGATGGTAGAGTCAGAATTTGGCGTAAACAGAATGAGAACATGGATCCATCATGCCTTGTTACCACTGTGCAGGCTGGTGGTGGTGGTGTAATGGTGTGGGGGATGTTTTCTTGGCACACTTTAGGCCCCTTAGTGCCAATTGGGCATCGTTTAAATGCCACGGCCTACCTGAGCATTGTTTCTGACCATGTCCATCCCTTTATGACCACCATGTACCCATCCTCTGATGGCTACTTCCAGCAGGATAATGCACCATGTCACAAAGCTCGAATCATTTCAAATTGGTTTCTTGAACATGACAATGAGTTCACTGTACTAAAATGGCCCCCACAGTCACCAGATCTCAACCCAATAGAGCATCTTTGGGATGTGGTGGAACGGGAGCTTCGTGCCCTGGATGTGCATCCCACAAATCTCCATCAACTGCAAGATGCTATCCTATCAATATGGGCCAGCATTTCTAAAGAATGCTTTCAGCACCTTGTTGAATCAATGCCACGTAGAATTAAGGCAGTTCTGAAGGCGAAAGGGGGTCAAACACAGTATTAGTATGGTGTTCCTAATAATCCTTTAGGTGAGTGTATATTAATATGTATTTATATGACTGATCAAATGTTTGTGGTGGTACAATTTTAGTGCTCTTTTGCTGCATTTATTTGATCATAAATACAGTAAAAACAGTAAAAATGTGAAATATTATTACAATTTAAAATAGTTAAACTGTCCCACAGTTTTCTATTGTAACATTGTAAAATGTAATTTATTCCTGTGATCAAAGCTGAATTTTCCTCCAGTCTTCAGTGTCACATGATCAGAAATCATTCTAATATGCTGTTTTGCTGCTCAACAAATATTTATTATCTATGTTGAAAACGGCTTCATATTTTTGTGGCTGTATATCTGTAACATGAATAAGTTCAAAATCTATAAAGAATCATTCACTAGTGTGCCCACCCGTCGGTCAGGTTCAGCTGGTTTTCCACTGTCAGTATCAGGTTACAGAGCTGCCCCGTCCCAGACACCTCAGGGTGGGCGCACAGACCACAGACGCCAGCAGACCACGGCCGAGGGCTTCACCGGAGGATCAATCAGACTGAAATGGAACTGAAATGGAGATGATGAGCAACGGTGTTCATATCCTCACAAAATGAAGGCTATCACTGGGCAGGACTGCTTTGAATGCAACAAAGATACTTGCATTATTACAAAGTGGGATCCAAAAGTCAAGACTTTAAATGGTGTTGTTAGGTACAAGATCTAACCTAGCTTTCTAATAAACCTGGCGTTGTAAACTATAAATATTGTTGGCTCTGTGATGAATTGCTTATATTTCTCTATTGCAAGGTTAAATGTAACATGATATATGATGTTGTCAAAGGTTTAAATATATTGCCATTGTTATTTTACCACAAGGTGACGCATCTAATCAGAACAGTTATTCTTTAAAGGGATCATATTATGCTTTTTTACATGTTCAACTTTCTTTAGTGTGTAATGTTGCTGTTTGAACATGAAAAAGGTCCCTCCAGCGGGAGTTATTCTCTATATCAGTGTCACTGTTTCTGAATTCCCTCCATTGTAGTCTTGAGTTTTCTTCCGTCACAATATTCCTCATTTAAATAATTCCCACCCAAGCCAAACGCAGAATAAAGGGGCGGGGCCTGGTTGAGTTAGTTAGTAGTGTGTTGAAACCAAGCTGCAACCTCCCCTAGTTTCTCTTGAAGCCAACACGGAAGTGACTTAAACTGCAATTCATCGACTGGCCGCTAGGGACAGGCTCCAAAAGGGAGCAGAATCTCATTGAGCCCCATGTTAAAATGCCCAACTTTACAGCAGGAAAAAATATGTTTACAGCCTGGTACAAATTGTAGTTTTGGTCTATACAGCTAATGTTGCCCTTCATGACAACTGTGAGGGGGTGAATTTTTTTATAACTCATTCGTTTAAATTATATTAAACCTTAAAGTTCTGCATAATTAAGGGCGTGGCCACTTTGAGTGACAGGTGGATTGCCGTTTGTCTGCTGTCTGTCAGTCATCACGTCACCTCAGTTCCAGCCATGTCCCGCCTCTTTGCCCATTTTCAGTTATCAGGGAGTGACGCACAGCCAAGATGGCAACGGCTGACTTTAGGCTTCAAAAATGCTCTTTGGAAACCTACGGGTGGCGTCACAGACACTATGTCCATATTTTTTTACAGTCTATGGTTGAAACTGGCAGTTATGGTAAGGGGCGGGTCATTTCCCAAACACGCTTGAAGCGCTTGACCAATCACAACACACTGCTCCAGTTGACCAATCAGAACACAGTGTGCTTTTCAGAAGGAGGGGCTTCATAGAGACAGGAACTAAACAGAGCGTTACTGACAGACTGGGAAGAAAGGAGCTGCAACAATGGAGAATATGGGAAAAGAATCAACATTCAAGCATGAAAACCTATTCTAGTAGAGCCCAAAAACAACATCAAGACTTTGAAAAAGAGCATTGTTTTGAGTCTTTTGTTTGAATGCAAGCATTACATAATGTGAATCTGTTTTTGCACTGATGTCAGACCTTTTTATTAGTTATGAATTATCTGATCTTGTTTGAGCCCATCAAGCTCTGGAGAAAAAATGCGATTAGCTTTGTGATTCTCCATAAAATGAGGCTTTGACACTGTTGCCACAACAGGAAAGTTGTCATAATATAAAATAATTATATTGTACACTGTTACCATGATATAAAATGACTCATAGTGTGATATAAGATTTGATTCATCCCATCCAGCCCTGTTATACTCATCAAAGGTGTGTCTGTGTGTTTCAGATGGGAAGAGGAGCTGTCGAGAAGAGAACAGATGGAGGCGATGGTGCAGACGCTGCAGGAGGTGAGCTCACCTGCGCTGGAGCCGTCTAGACGCTCTCGCTGTGATGCTAATTACATTTGCTGTTACATGACGTGTGTGTGCCACTTTACGACCCTGAAATCTAGCATGAGCACACACATCCAGATATCATGATGCAGGGTAACATACTGGCATTATACAGACATACACTCTTAAAAATAAAAGTTCTTTATTAGCATCTACGGTTCCATGAAGAATATTTAACATTAATGGAATCTTTCCATTCCACAAAACGTCCTTTATAGTTGAAACAGGTTCTTTAGGTTTGCGAAAAAAAAAACATTTTGGAACCTTTATGTTTAAGAATGTATTTTAACATGATTTTATAGTCCGATTAGCACCTCTAATGAAGTGTTTCCCCATTAACAACCAATGGAGGCTTTTCCTGATGTCTCCTTTTTCCCATGAGACAATTTTTTTTTTTTGGCCATCGTATACAGTATGTAGAATATATGCCAGATATACATGTAAACAGCACAGTTTAAAAATATTTTCCAAATTCTAAATATATTTAGTTGAAACCTTTATTAGAAAACTTCACCTCAAGGGGCAAAAAAATGCATTTCCAATCTTGAAATACATTTTCAGTACATTTAAAATATAGGAAATATATTGAAGAAATATATTAGATACTTCAACATACTTCAAGTCTTACGAAAAAAAAAAACCTTTCTGGTCTTTAAATACATTTGAAGTGAATGCAAAATGTATTTTGGACAATATAAATACATTTACATTTAAAAAATATATTTATAAAAATGGCCAAAAAATGTGAGGAATTAGAAAACATACTTCAAGGTGCAAGAAAAAACATTTCCAATCCTAAAATACATTTTGAGTGAATGAAAAATGTATTTTTTTTTTTTACATGTATTGTGGACAATATAAATATATGTACATTGAAAATATATTTATAAAAATATATGAGGAAATATCAAGGTGCAAGAAAATACATTTCCGATCTTAAAATACATTTTGAGTGAATGCAAAATGTGTTTTTTCAAATGTATTTACATCGAAAATATGTATAAAAATGCCCAGAAAATATATGAGGAAATATATTAGAAATCACATTTCAAGGGGCAAGAAAATACAGTACGTTTCCAATCTTAAAATACATTTTGAGTGAATGCAAAATGTAGTTTTTTTTAAATGTATCTGCAAATGTAGTAAACATGATAAACACTCACTTACCGACCACATAGTAACAACATTGAGCTCTTTTCCTATTTTAAACAAGAAAATTAAATCTGGCATTCCATGATGCAACCCTTTTAAAGTATGTGAAAGTATTCATACCATCATGCTAAAATACATGATGAGTAAGTTCACACACACGTGATCTGAGCAAATATAAGCTGTGTCCCAATTCAGAGGCGGCATCCTTCGAAGGCCGTGAAGGTCGGACCGAGCGTTGTTAAATGGGACGGTCTAGCTTACGGAGGATTGTTCTTGTCATCTAGCAGCTGTGACAGCTGCCGTTGACGAGGCAGTCAGGTTTGTACTGGACTTTTTTGAAAGTTATATTTAACTGTCTAAAAACAAAATAGGGTTCACAACTTGTCTAAATATATTCACCATGTATATTCATATGATATATTCACATCTTAGTAAGATATGTCAACATCTGAACCCAGGGCCTAAAACTATTTGCCACACATCTGCCAATGGCTGGTGACTTAAGAAAATTTACAAATTTCAAAAATCAAAAGCAGAATCAAAAATGATTCAGTCAAGAGCAATGAGTGATTGTTCTTTGTCTTTTGTTGTTTGATTAACATTAAAAACACAGACAGCAGCAGGAATTTTAGGCTGCTGTCACTTTAAGAGCTAATGCACGGATCCAATATACTGATACACATGCGTTTTCTTTCTCAACTGTTTACGTTACAATAAAAGTTTAGCATGGGACAGATACATATTTTGCTGCTGACCAAAAGGTGGAACAACAGTCAAATGACTAGACGTATAGAACTCCCGCTAAAAGTTTTGCTCTGACCAGCGTAGCGCAAAACGCTTTGTATCTGAAGGGCTACGCTGAACCCAGCGGCCAGCACAGCGCATTCCGCATCCTGTCTGAAAGGCCCTTAAGTCATAATCCTGAGAAAGTTTCTCATTATTATGAGTTACTGAATTATATTTTTTTACTCAACTGTGGTGGAAACGGGCTTCCATAGATATTCAAGCAAGTTGAACCCCTATATTACGTTTAAAAGAATAATCCAGCAATTTCTCTCAAAAGAAATCCTGTCGTAACCGGTGTGCAATGAATTATGGGGTAGGCAAGGATCCACCTGTTGTATCCTTCATTTCATGGGAAAAGGAGGACGCATTTCGAGGTCGCATTTGAAGCAGCCTTCGAACTGGGACAGCCTTCGTCGCGCAGCGGTGACGCAATCATCTTTATAATGCAGCCTCTGAATTGGGATGTAGCTAAATTAGTGTGTGTGTGTGTGTGTGTGTGTTTGGTAAACCCTACATTATGAGGACAAAATGTCCCCACAAAGATGCCAATATCCAAAATCCTTGTCCTTGTGGGGACATTTTTTGGTCCCCATGAGGGAAAATAGCTTATAAATCATACTAAGTGATGTTTTTTGAAAATAAAAAAAATTCAAAAATGCAGAAAGTTTTGTGTGATGGGTAGGTTTAGGGTTAGGGTTAGTGTAAGGGGAGAGAATGTACAGTTTGTACAGTATAAAAACCATATATGTAATGTCTATAAAACATGAAAACACAACGTGTGTGTGTGACCTCCAACAATCTGGGTCAGGATGCATTTAAGCATGTCGGTGTTAAACATGACATCATAAATGATCCGTTTGTACGGGACTGCCACATCAACAGCAGTGCTGCATCCCGTGTCTCAAACGCCCAACATCCCCCAGAATCACGCTGCTGGTGTGAGATCCATCCTCTGCTGAAGCAGCGGGAAAATCAATAAATGGCTGCATCTGTGTTTGTGGTGGATTATGGGTCAGCAGAAGCGCAGAGGAGAGAGCTGTCCCCGGAGAGTCCAAACATGCCCAGAGCCTGATTTTTCAATTCTGCCCTGAGCCGTATGGATTTCCTCTCCAACCTTCAGCATCGCCTTGGTGGGGATGTCATTAGACTGGAGAGTGTGTGTTGTGTTTGGGCTGGGCTGATCAGTGTATCTGTTCTCCGCTGGCACATTTCCAATCTTAAAATGCATTTTCAGTAAATTTAAAATATAGGAAATAGATTAAAGAAATATATTAGATACTTCAACATACTTCAAGTCTTAAAATCCCCCTGTAGTCAATAATTTTATCCCTTAAAACTAACCTTTGATCACCAAAATGGCATATTTAAATGTTTTTCCCTGTGAAAATATATTCTTCATGCCTTAAAATAGCTTGAATGTAACTCGACACCGTTGCCTCATTTAGTATACGCACAACCATGAATATGCAAATGAGTCTCCGCCTCCACTCAATCACAGCAGCTCAGAATACCTGATGTAGTAAATGCTACATGATGGCAAAATACTGGTTTAATTCAGTCATATATGTTTGAACCAGAAACTGATTCAGAACAAGAAGAGGAAGAGCGAATTATACAGGCTCATCAGTCCATGTATGAGAATGGTGATGCGTTTTATGTAACTGTAATTGATATGATTAGCCTTTGGCTTGACTACGTTATTAAACAGCTAATAATGTTACTACAAACATACTACAAACTACAAACCATGTTCCCGCTCTCCATCTCAGAGTCAGACGCTGCCTTCTGAAAATCAGCATCCTTAGAAACGCTTTGAACAACTCAGAACGTCAGTGGAGAAAGGCATATAGTTCATCATAACATATACATCATATACATAATTCACCCACTATATTGCTAAATGTACCCGATTTTCATATCAACAGAAAAATATCCCGGGACAACCTGGCTTCTCTTGCGACGCCCTTGCTTCAGAGAATAGTTAATGATATGCTAAAGCCCCGCCCCCCTCGTGACGTGATTGGTTACAAGGTAGTTTGTGATGTCAGAAACACCAGCGATTTCAAACCGCGTTTTTGAGACAATCTTTGGTTCACTGCAGTTTTAAGGAGAAAATACTCATCAATGGTTGTGACTGATGAATTTGCACATGGTTTGTTTTAAAGCATATTAAAACACCACATATTAGACACATAAACACATAAAAATTCTTTAAGAAAAAAATCATTTCTGGTCTTTAAATACGTTTTGAGTGAATGCAAAATGTATTTTTTTAAATGTATTTTGGACAACATAATTATATTAACATTGAAAATATAATTAAAAATGGTCGGAAAATATGTGAGAAAATATATAAGAAAACATACTTCAAGGTGCAAGAAAATAGTGTGCTTTAAACCGTTTAACATGAAGATATGTAAGCTTTATTAATAAAGTGAAGTACAGGCCTGTTGTAAAGTTTGTAAAAGATTCTCCAAAAAACTAGTAGGCACTAGTAATATAATTTAAATAAATGTATGAATTATAAATAAATTAAATATTTATAAATGAATGAATGAATTTTAAATGTATTTATTTTATATAAATTTACACTATAATATAAAATATATATATTTTTAAAAATAATTATTTTATTCAGCAAGAACGCATTTAATTGATCAAAAGTGACATAAAAGTAAGATTTCTATTTCAAATAAATGCTGTTCTTTTAAACTTGCTGTTCGTCAAAGAATCCTGAAAAGTAAAATGTCACGGTTTCCACAAAAATAATTTTTCAACATTGATAATAATCAGAAATGTTTCTTGAGCATCAAATCATCATATTAGAATGATTTCTGAAGGATCATGTGACACTGAAGACTGGAGTAATTGATCACAGGAATAAATTACATTTTAAAATATATTCACATAGAAAACTGTTATTTTAAATTGTAATAATATTTCACAATATTTCTGTTGTTACTGTATTTTTGATCAAATAAAAAATAAAATGTAAAAATCTAGTGTAAATGGCTGCTTTTAATGGTTGTCATTGGAGATGCTTTTGCTGCCAGATGGTGTAGTCACAATATGAACCAGAAGGGGCTAACTAGACCAAACCAACCAGCTAAACCCAGACCCAGAGTGAGATGTCATCACAAACAGGCTGTTTCATGTAATCTTATGTTGCTTTGCTCTTGTGTTTGTGTGTTCAGAACGTAAACGAGTCTGAAGCCATTCAGGACGAGCTGAACGAGAAGGTTGAAAGACTGAAAGCTGAACTGGTGGTGTTTAAGAGCCTCATGAGCGATGTGAGTATTTCCATATAGAGACCAACATAAAATAAAAATCCATTTGTATTCATCACCCAGCTAACAGGGAACGTTCTCAGAACTTCCCTAAAGGTTATGAACAAACGTTCTTTCAGTAACGTTAATAGAACGTTTATAGAAACAAACGTCGTTTAAAATGGAACATTCCATTTTATAATTTTGCAAACATTATGGAAACGTTACTTTTGAATGTTCTCTAAACGTTCTGAAATGTTCTCTAAACGTTAAACTAAAACATATCAGAAAAAATGTTCCATCTGATGTTTTGAGAACATTATTAAAGGGATAGTTCACCCAAAAATGAAAATTACCCCATGATTTACTCACCCTCAAGCCATCCTAGGTGTATATGACATTCTTCTTTCAGACAAATACATATCCTAATAAATATCCTGGCTAATCCAAGCTTTATAATGGCAGTGTTTGAAGCCAGCAAAAGTGCATCCATCCATTATAAACGTACTCCACACGGCTCTGGGGGTTAATAAAGGCCTTCTGAAGCGAAGCGATGGGTCCATATTTATTATATCCATATTTAACACGTTATAAAGTAAAATATCTAGCTTCCACCATACCACCTTCCGTATTCAACAGAAAGTGTAACGCCTCTCGCAGTTCAAAGCGGTTACGCTACATCCGATGTCATGCGTCGCAAGTTACGCTTTCTTCATAAGTTGAATACTGAAGGCGGTCCGCCAGAAGCTAGATATTTTACTTTACCCATCGATTCACTTCAGAAGGCCTTTATTAACCCCCGGAGCCATGTGGAGAACTTTTATAATGGATCGATGCACTTTTTTGGGCTTCAAATTTTGGGCTGCCATTATAAAGCTTGGATTAGCAATGACATTTTTTTATATAACTCCGATTGTATTCGTCTGAAAGAAGAATGTCATATACACCTAGGATGGCTTGAGGGTGAGTAAATCATGGGGTAATTTTCATTTTTGGGTGAACTATCCCTTTAATAATGTTCTCAAAACATCAGATGGAACATTTTTTCTGATATGTTTTAGTTTAACGTTTAGAGAACATTTCAGAACGTTTAGAGAACATTCAAAAGTAACATTTCCATAATGTTTGCAAAATGATAAAATGGAATGTTCCATTTAAAACGTAGTTTAGAACTTTCAGAGAGCATATTGTTCTAAGAACATAATGGGAATGTTCTTAGAACATTTTTAGAACATATTTTAAGTCCATGAAGTTGAGTGTAATTGCTGTTTTATCATCAGATCACTACATAAGAATGTGTTTGCAGTCCAAATAAAACTCAGTATTTCATTTGGATGTTGTTTTTACTACATTTGATAAGAATCTCAATCAGGTCTTTATTCGCTTAATTCCAAAGTAAACCCTGTGACTGGTTGTTTTCCATGACTTCTGTTTCATGACAGCAGAGAAACACGCTTGGCCTTATTTGGCTCTTTTTCCCTGCGATAGACAACACACACACACACACACACACACGCACACAAACTGACTTCTGCTTTGAGCCAAAAAATCATTGTCATTGTTTTATTATCATACACACCTTCCATTTATACCAGCTGATCTGGATGGTGAGGAATGAATAAACCGTTTATCCAGATGTCACACGCTTTCCAATTGCCTCTTGTGTTAGTTAGTCATTCACACGAGTGTCACTGTGTGCCGGTAAATATCATAAATAGATTTGGGGCAATAAAAACTGAACTGAAATCTGTATTTATTATAAAGGCCGGCAGGCGATGCCGTTCTAGAGCCGTAGAGAGCCGGAAGAAAATCCTGGACCTGAAAGTAAGAGAGAATGCAAGACATGATCTGATTTAATAAAGGAAAACAATTGCTTTGATTGGTTTCATTTCCATCTGTTTTTTGCACTCTGTGTGTTGTGTTTTTAATTAACAAACCACACACAGAAGAGAAATAGCATTAGTTAACCATCTGTGATTTGGTGCTCTGCCTTGTCCTCTTCTCCATACAGAATAAATGAGTCAGAGCAATTGTTTCCCATGAGGCCTTTAGGTGAAATGAGCTGCTCAAGTTTGTTGCGTGCCTGTGGATTCACCACAAGACTAACTTGTTAGTCTTAGCATTTGTGTGCAATGGCATTGATTTATGACTGATGTAGCTCATAATTGATGTATAGCATGAGATTACAGTGATTTGAAGTGATCCTGTGGCAGAGTGTTTTCTCAGTTTGAATCAGAATATTGACCCATACTGCAGCTAAATATGATTATCAATTAATACCATTCAATTTGCACTCACATTTCAGGTATTTACATGTGGCATCTGCATTTTCCAACCCAATTCACCCCCCAAAAATTCTGTTAGTGACAATCAAGTTTTCATGTGTGCAGTGTGTAGAGAATCAAACTGAACAATCAGTTCTTAATGCAATGTGTATTTCGTTAATGTGTATTAAATGTTCAAGTGCTCCACATTTATTTGAATAAATATTGAAATATATATTTTTTATTTAAAAATAATAGTTTTTATTTAAAAATGCTAACATTTAGTTTTATTTTTAAAATATTTTTTTATTTTCAAATTTAACATTTATTTTTATTTTCAAAATTAACATTTATTTTTATTTTAAAAATACTGTTTTTTGTTTTGTTTTTAAATATTAACAATCTTTTATTTTACAAAAATATTAACATTTATTTTCTAACTCAAACCAAATTAATTTGCTCATCGATTGGACCATCTTTGATATTTAAATAAGGTCATTGTCACTATGGTTACAACAGATATTCAAATATATATTTTTATTTTAAAAATATTCGTTTTTATTTAAAAATACTAACATTTATTTTTTATTTAAAAAAAGTTTTTATTTTATTTTTAAAGGTATTACATTTTATTTTATATATATAATTTTATTTTAAAAATTAATATTTATTTTTATTTTAAAAATTAACATTTATTTTTATTTTAAAAATTAACATTTATTTTTATTTTAAAAATACTGTTTTTTATTTTTTTAAATATTAACAATTTTTTATTTTAAAAAATATTAACATTTATTTTCTAAATCAAACGAGATTAATTTGCTCATCGATTGGACCATCTTTGATATTTAAATTAGGTCATTGTCACTATGGTTACAACAGAAAAGTGGATTTATTTTGCTTACTTGTTCATACAGGCGGTATGTGGTTCACTATGTGGACAATTGGAGTGTCGCACCTGTTAATAAATATGGCTGTCAAATCATACACTGACTGTATTTATAGCATCGCAAAACTTTGCAGTGTGCACGTGGCCTATGTGTAAATATAGAGGCATGGGGGTGAGAATAAAGTGACGATTGCTTTTTTAAAACTACTGATGTTTCTAGGTCAGGTTTGGCGGCAAATTGTGACTAAGCACAAATCTAATGGCATTGCAATTGTCAATATTGTTTCTCCAGCATCATAATTGTCTGTACACCAATAGTTTCCGTCACATTTCCTAACACTGCTTGAATCTTTGTTTAGCAAATGTCCGACCTCGACTGCAAGATTCAGGAGAAAGCCATGAAGGTGGACATGGACATCTGCAGGAGAATCGACATCACGGCCAAACTGTGTGACGTGGCTCAGCAGAGGAACTCAGAGGACATGTCGAAGATGTTCAACGTCAGTCCTTCCAGAGCACCAGCAGACAGAGTGGGTAAAACACACACACACACACACACACACACACACACACATCACAGTACTAGAGTAAAACTGCTGAGGAACGATCTTTACTGCAATGCACACAAGGTTGTCACATTGTCGCACTGCTGCCAAACACACACTCCGGTTCCTCTGCATGGCTTTTAATAAGTGCCTGTAATATTTTTGGTCTCAGGGGGCTGTTGCATGCAGAAAGAAGGAGAAGAAGCAGGTATCGGATGAGGAAAGCTCAGAGATGGATGCTGATCCCAGCACTTCGGAGGAGGATGTTCCCTTCAACATCACAGACGAGATGAAACGCATGCTCAACCAGCTGTGAGTCCTCACAAACACAAAGAGCAGAGGGACAGTTTCAGGTTTCAGACTGCAGTCAGAGATTGCTTCATGTCTGTACTCTGTCACCACCAAGTGGTGATGCAAAGAATTGCAGTCGGACAAAAGCAATTGGGGGGGAATCGTGCAGGGCTGTGTTTCCCAAAAACATCAAGTTGATCATAGAACAAACGCAGCCCACGTTGTTCTTTTTCCATGCATTTACAGTGAACGGGGACTGAGGTTTTAATCTTTTGACCATGTAAAGCTTGTATCTCTGTGTTTCTCTGTTTGAGCATCTGATTCCCACTTCTGCTTAGAGCTTTATCTACTTTCGCAGCAATTTTCTACAGCATTTATTACGTTTAATTGATGTTAATTTTAGCATTTACTAATACATTATTAAAATCAAAAGTTGTATCTGTTAATATTAGTTAACGCACTGTGAACTAACATGAACAAAGAAAAAACAATTGTGACCCTGGACCACAAAACCAGTCATAAGGGTCAATTTTTTTTTAAAATTGAGATGTAAACATCATCTGAAAGCTGAATAAATAAGCTTTCCATTGATGTATGGTTTGTTAGGACAATATTTGGCCGAGATACAACTATTTGAAAATCTGGAATCTGAGGGTGCAAAAAAGTCTAAAAATTGAGAAAATCACCTTTAAAGTTGTCCAGATGAAGTCCTTATTAACGCATATTACTAATAATAATACATTTTTGATATATTTACAGTAGGAAATTTACAAAATATCTTCATAGAACATCTTTGAAGTCACATTGCAAAACGACAGACCCAGCAACAATATGTTCTGAGAACGTTTTGCCAACGTTAAGTTATGAAAACGTTATTTCTACATGTTCTCGGAATGTTCAAAACCTCTAGTTTTTTTAATGGTTATGTGAACGTTAAGGAAACATTCCATTTCATCATTCTTCACACATTATGGAAATGTTACTTTTGAATGTTCTCTGAACATTCCGAACTAAAATGTTTCCGGTAAAACATTCCAAGAAAGAAGTATAAAATGTTTTTGTTCTAACCTTTTGAGAGCATTTTTAAAGACCAGTGGCCGGCTGCATAAACGGATTAGACTAGACTTAAAAGTTAGTCATCAACTAGCCCTAACTTTTTAAAGTCACTTACATAAAAAGGTAGATCGGTCTAATTGTAATGTATTGATAATTAAGACTGATTACCTCTTATCTAACTGCTAGTTGGTCAAACCGGTTCTTAACATAGTGGCCTCTGATAACTTTGAACGAACATTCTATTAACGTTACTGGAAGAACGTTTGTTCATAACTTTGACAGAACGTGGAGGTGGAGATGCATAACCAATTTATTTCCACTTATGAATGCGACGCAGATCCAAATTGAAAATGTGAGATTCACTGCCATTTTTGGGTCTCATTCAGCTGCAGTGTGAACTTAGTCTTTATACATGTGTGTTTGTGTGTGTATCCGTCCTGTTTTGTGTTTGTCTTCACTCTTGTCTTGTCCGTGATTGTCTTCACTGCCTGCTCTTTCTCTCTCCTCTTTTCCTGTCCCTTTCTTTTTCCTCACGTGCAGACATTGTTCAGATAACTCATTTGTTGCTAGGCGGGAGACATTTGAGATCGATGATGACTGTGACAGTCTGACATGGGAGGAGAACGATGATACGCTGCTGCTATGGGAAGATTTCACTAACTACAACATGCCCTGCGCCCTTACCAACAGCACCAGTGCTCTCGACTGCAATGGAGAAGCTCAAGACGCGGTGAGTTTACATACACTATATTACCAAAAGTATTGGGACACCCCTCCAAATCACTGAATTCAGGTGTTCCAATCACTTCCATGGCCACAGGTGTATAAATCAAGCACTAGGCATGCAGACGCTTCTACAAACATTTGTGAAAGAATGGGTCGCTCTCAGGAGCTCAGTGAACTCAAGCGTGGTACCGTGATAGGTTGCCACCTGTGCAATAAGTCCATTCGTGAAATTTCCTCAAATATTCCAGGGTCAATTGTTAGTGGTATTATAACAAAGTGGAAGCAATTGAGAACAACAGCAACTCGGCCACGTAAAATCACAGAGCGGGGTCAGCGCATGCTGAGGAGAACAGTGCGCAGAAGTCGCCAACTTTCTGCAGAGTCAATAGCTACAGACCTCCAAACTTCGTGTGGCCTTCAGATTAGCTCAAGAACAGTGCATAGAGAGCTTCATGGAATGGGTTTCCATGGCCGAGCAGCTCATCCAAGCCTTACATCACCAAGTGCAATGCAAAGCGTGGGATGCAGTGGGGTAAAGCACGCCGCCACTGGACTCTAGAGCAGTGGAGACGTGTTCTCTGGAGTGACCAATCACGCTTCTCTGTCTGGCAATCCCATGGACGAGTCTGGGTTTGGCGGTTGCCAGGAGAACGGTACTTGCCTGACTGCATTGTGCCAAGTGTAAAGTTTGGTGGAGGGGGGATTATGGTGTGGGGTTGTTTTTCAGAGGTTGGGCTTGGCCCTTTAGTTCCAGTGAAAGGAACTCTTAATGCTTCAGCATACCGAGACATTTTGGACAATTTCATGCTCCCAACTTTGTGGGAACAGTTTGGGGATGGCCAACTTCCTGTTCCAACATGACTGCGCTCCAGTGCACAAAGCAAGGTCCATAAAGACATGGATGAGCGAGTTTGGTGTGGAGGAACTTGACTGGCCTGCACAGAGTCCTGACCTCAACCCGATAGAACACCTTTGGGATGAATTAGAGCAGAGACTGCGAGCCAGGCCTTCTCGTCCAACATCAGTGCCTGACCTCACAAATGCGCTTCTAGAAGAATGGTCAAAAATTCCCATAAACACACTCCTAAACCTTGTGGAAAGCCTTCCCAGAAGAGCTGAAGCTGTTGTAGCTGCAAAGGGTGGGCCAACTCCATATTAAACCCTACGGATTAAGAATGGGATGTCATTAAAGTTCATGTGCATGTAAAGGCAGACGACCCAAAACTTTTGGCAATATAGTGTATATCATCCATTTACACTACTACCGCTCAGAATTTTGGGGTTGGTAAGATTTCTTAAAGGTACACTATGTAGCTTTTGGCCCTCTAGCAGTTAAAAAACAAAACTGCATGTATTTTGTGGAAGAACATTGTTTTGGTTGTGCTTTGGCTCTGCATGACTGTGCAGATGAATATGACTTTTCACATATAATGCTTTACAATTAACTCAATACATTTAATGTTTTTGAAAGACGTCTCTTATGCTCATCAAAGCTGCATTTATTTGAACAAAAATACAGTAAAAACAGTAATATTGTGAAATATTATTACCATTTAACATAACTCTTTTCTATTTGAATATATTTAAAAATGTAATTTATTCCTGTGATCAAAGCAGAATTTTCAGCATCATTACTCCAGTCTTCAGTGTCACATGATCCTTCAGAAATCATTCTGATTTGCTGCTCAAAAAAACATTTCTTATTATTATCAGTGATGAAAACAGTTCTGCTGCTTCATATGTTTGTGGAAACCATGATAGATTGTTTTTTAGGATTCTTTGAACAGAAAGTTCAAAACAACAGCATTTATTGGAAATAGAAATCCTTTAAAAGAATCCTTAATCGCTTAATAAAAGTATGCATTTCTTTAAAAAAAACTTTTCAAACGGTAGTGTATGGTGTTGTCAATGTTGTTCTCAATACATCTGTACAGATTGAGAGGAAATAAGCCTGTTTCTCTGTTGTGTGTCTCAGGACGGCAGTCTTGGCAGTCTCATCGATGAGACAGAGTCTCTTTTCAAGACCAGAGAGCGGGAATATCAGCAGACAATCGGACAAATTGAGGTTTGAATGTGCCTGTTTTTCTTTATTGTCCTTCCAAACCAGACTGTGATTGGTTGTGATTGTGTTTGTCCCCCTACTGACGCAGTTGAAGGTGTCTGGGATGAAATTTCTTTCTTCACCAACCCATTCCAGACATATTTATATCGTTCTCTCTCTCACACACAGGAGGAGTTGGCCACCGCTAAGAGTGACATGAACAGACACCTGCATGAGTACATGGAGATGTGCAGCATGAAGCGAGGGCTGGACGTGCAGATGGAGACGTGCAGGAGAATGATCAAGGGTGGCAGGTGATTTAAGAGAATACAGTTTCACTAAAGGCATTCTGATAACAATAGCAGCTTATAGTATGCCTACTGTTTGTAGTATTCAAAACTGATAAAGCCTAACAGAAGGGCTTTTCACACTTTAACTAGTTAACCCCGGGTCATTGTAAACCCCGGGAAACAGAACCCTGGGTTATCTTGCTTCACGTTTCACATAGCTCATAATTTACCCAGGGTTAACAATTAATCCTGGCTATTCATAAGGTGACGTTTCACACTGTACATTGATTGGATGAATGCATATTTTAATGTCAAATTAACTGGAAAATTCAGGTATAATTATATTATATACAGTATTAACTCTTTCCCCGCCAGCGTTTTTGAAAAAAGTTGCCAGCCACCGCCAGAATTTTTGATCATTTTCACAAGTTTCATGGCCCCCAGAATATTTTGTTGTATGAATATCTGAACATGCAATATAGCAAAAGAAAGAACAGAGCCTCTGCTTTTAAACAAACAAAAAAAACGTTTTATTCTAGCTTGCATTCCTTTTTTTATCAACACTTGAATATGGGTAAGTTTAATTAAAAAAAAAAGCAACATTTTGAGCAAAATGAGAAAATTGTGACTTCATCCGGATTGGATTCAGAAAGATGATCAAAACACAGATGGAGTAGATGGAGTCCATCAACACCCCTAATGCTTCACAGTCCTATAGCTCGTCCTGGGTCGACATTTTATTCAGTAACATTAGGCCGTTTTGATTTATATGTTGTTTAATCAGGGTGCGAATTACAGGGGGGTTTGGGGGGGGTCTGAACCCCCTAAAGAAGGCTTGATCCCCCCTAAAGGACATCAAAATAAGATGTTGTGGGGGGGGTCAAAGAAAGTAGTCTACCTGTAATATGAAGCTTTACCTGTAAATATGAAGATACATTTCTAGCTCTGACTGATTTTAAATCGTAATTTTGGTCACCCCTGAAATGGGTCATACCATTAACATTACTGTTGAATTACGCTATAAAACCGCGCTCTTTCAGGGACGTGATTTTCTTGTATGGACGAAGAATAATCTGTTCTAAATACATATAGCATACATGGTTCTGTTGAATGATAACATTTGCCCTCTTTAATGCTGTTAAAATGAATGTATGAAGCAAACCGTTTGCTGAAAATACCCTCAACTTAACACTGAAATAGGAGCGTGCAGTTTATCTGTCAATTGCGCGTGAAAGTTGCATTCATTACTATAATATTATGCATGTGTTGGCCTATATATATATATATATATATATATAGGCCAACACATGCATAATATTATAGTAATGAATGCAGCTTTCACGCGTATATTTCAATATATATATATATTTTGAAATATACTTTCTATATATATATATATATATATATTCGAGCTGCACAATTAATTGTTAAAAAAAATACGATCTCAATTCAAACACCCACATGATCTTATTCCAAAATGACAACGATTCGCCTGTGTCTATTAAACCTTTGACAAAATCATACCAGGACATTCAAATCTGTGTTGGCACTGAACCAGAGAGAGCAGTTGTCATGTATGAAGCTTCACAGTCTTTTCAACCACACAGTATCATTATTTCTGTGTTACAAATATTCAGATGATCACAGAAGTACTGGGATAAAAGTTTATAGTTCAGATATAAACACTGATGTCTATAGAAGCAATCAAAATAGAGCAAATCACCTTCTGAAAGTAACTTGACACTTCAAATACAACAAGTTAAAAAATGTATATGTATATGTCATTGAATCATTCATTCAAGAGATTCGTTTAAAAACGATTCATCCAGTAATGAAACAATTGAAGTATTTATGAATCATACATTCAAAACGATTTTTTAAATAATTCATTCAAATTAAAGAAGTAGATCAAATTAAATTAAAGTTTATTATTATTATTAATAAATTATTTAAACATTTGTAAATAGGCTGCAGCAATTAATCATTTGTCAGAAGCTGACAAATTCATGTTAAAATTCATGTTATTTTGTTTAGTTTTCTGTTCAAAATCATGTGAGAATTGTGATCTCTGATTTGAAATCGTGATTCTTAATTTATCCAGACCCCCCCCCCCCCCAACCTATCTGACCCCCCTGAAGGCGATTGTGTAATTCGCACCCTGTGTTTAATGTTGGTGATTGCGTTATTTTACATATGCATATGATTATGATATTGCTTGTTTCTGCATCTTCCTCGTACATGTTTTGATCCGGAGATTTATTTACTCTTTCAGAAGATGCATAACAGCGCCCCAATGAAAACATGGAAAGCCAGAAATTTCTGTCAATGGCGGGGAAAAAGTTAACCATTAGACACCAAACAAAGTCAGATCTATCATATAATGTGCAATATCTCCGACTGTTTCTGATCTCTTCAGAAATTCTCCTTCCATCAGCTCATCCGCCAGCAGTGACTCAGGGAACACTGACGAGATACAAGACGAGTCAGACAAGGATGGAGAGACGGAGGGGCCAATCAGCTGATACCTGCCCAGCCCGGCCCCGCCCTCTTCCCCCCACCGAGCTCCAATCAGCTCTCGGGCCACCCAGCAATCAGCCAATGGCTTTATACTGAGGGACAGAGCCCACTCCCACAAACCCAAAATCCTGTAGGTGCTTTAACGTCTCCGTGTCAGAGTGGGGCGGAGTTGATGAGGGTTGTTTTTGTGCTTTGACATCAATATCGATGCGTCACAAGGTGCCACAGCTCTGCTGTCCTGTCCTGGACAGGACAACTATGAATCGAATCAGTCCCAGCCAAAATACATCACACAATACACCTGATCAAACCCCAAATCTTAATAAGAACTGGAAAACGTTCAGCGATACACAAGACTGAAAGCCAATCAGACCAAAACGGACTGAACCCCCTCTGATCGAACGCATCAGAATGATTTCCTTAACATTTGTGGCTTTTTATTTTTCTAAAAACAATTTCAAACCGTTTACTGCAGAAACATTTCAGCCTTTTAAGCCCTGAACCCAGTCGCGAATGTGGAACACAGAACAAGCTCACGTTCTATGCAATCGGCCTTATTTCGTGATCTGTGTTTATGATTTGCCTTTGTTTGCAGCACAGGCGGTTTCATCTGTTATGTACGGTGTTCACGTGTTTTAAAGTGTTGCCCAGGCCTCACGATGTTTACGCACTTCATGCCAGAATCTGTGGAACAGTGTCCCGTTGTTTTGAGCAGCTACCAATGATGATTGAAACTTTTTCAAGGGTTACACTTACACACATCAGTATCTCAAATATTAAAGAGCTATGTGCCTAAATACTGTATATATTGCAGGTTCATTTTGGATGGCCTTACTGCATTTCCACTACTTTTTAAAGTTGCACTCATTATAATCATGGGGGAAATGATCAAATATATTTTGTTGATTGTATGGGAACTTTCTTGATGTCTAAACTCATTCTTTGCAAGGCTAAATAGTCAAGAATTTTCGGTGGAGGTTTTAATTGTATATAGACTATGTCTCAGCTAACAGGGAACGTTCTCAGAACGTTCTGCCAAGGTTCTCTAAAAGTTATGGACAAACGTTCTTTCAGTGACATTAATAGAACGTTTGTTTAAAGTTATATGGTATTTAATAATGTTCTCAAAACGTTAGCACAAAAACATTCATTTTTAAATGTTACTACTTGTCTCGGAATGTTCAGTGAACATTCAAATGTAACAATCCCAGAACGTTTACAAAATGGAATGTTCCTTTAACATTTTTAAAACATTTAAAAAAAAACATGGAGAACATACAGAAATAATGTTCATAGAACATATTTTTGTTAGCTGGGGTTGGGTTTATCTGAAATCATACCCATGTCTATAAAGCATAGGATTATTAGACAAGTTGCATTGAAGCCCTCATGATGGCCGCTGTTCCATACAGATTCAGGGTTTTCATGGATATGGCTTATAAAGTTTATAAAAATCTATGAGGTTTAATGGCTTTTGTGTTTGTTTGCTTGGTGTCTTTTGGCTCTTTATATTTTGCATTTTAATATGTTCCTGGGTTAAAATTTTTTATTCATATGTATTATTTTAATTATATTCATCTGAAACACGGGAAAATTTGATGGGTTTATTAAACTGATTATAAGCTCAAAGATATCATTATAAACTCAAAATATGGTTGCAGAGGGTTTTTAAAAATATATATTTTGTAGTAAATAAGTTGGTGGGCATTGTTTTTGTTTATTCATTTTAATAACATCGTCAGTTAGCTAAAGAGCTGATATCAGATTTGATAGAATCATCTGTAAATGTTGCAATTTGCAATTTAGTTTGTGTATTTCATTTCCAAACCTATCAAAGATTAAATAAAGCCTGTTTTTTGAATTTTATAAATATATAAAATTCATGTTTTTATATTGTTCAGGGTATCCAGGGCTAATTTGGATGCTTTTCCCTGGAAAAAAATCAAACCTGCACTAAGAGTTCTCGCCTTTTAACCTGAAACACTGTTGGTATTTTTTATTGTTTATGGTGAAAAATCAAGCTATTTTTTTGTCTTTTCTGAATCTGAATCCATAACTTGGGTCAGATGTCTCTTGTCGAAATCTATTTTATGATTTATGAACAAAGAAATGGGTAAAGGGCAGCATCACAAGGTGAATTGGAAAAAGTGCATGTTACGCGTTTTCTGATTTAATTCCATTGTTCATGGTTTTTATAGAGGAAAAATGAGAATCATCTCTGCAAGAATCCAAAACAAAAGTATGATTTGGTAAATATCTTTGTGCTTGAACTTGAATGTTGTATTCGGAAGGAACTTTCTAATTGAAACTGGATGAGAAAGTGATGCTTGTTTGCTCATTTTAAGAAAAGCACAAAATGGCAGCAAATGCAGGCTGAAATTTCTGTGAAACATGAACTATAGTGATGAGGTCATATTGTGTGAACTTTCATAAGTGCACACAACACACAAAATCAAGCTTGTATAGCATTTGCGTTCACATATTTGCATAGAGATTGGCCTTTATCAATGAATGTACAGAATATCAGATGAGCTCATCTGTATAAAATGTTATTTAGTTCATCAGACACAAAACATATTGGATGTTATTGCTCTGTTGGGTCACATGTTAGCATTATTTTACATCACAGTACCTTTGACCGTATAAGGTCTTTTCTGAAGACGGATTTTGCCCATCAAGCTGCATATACAGTGACGTTGCACAACAGTTTTGATTCGTAATAGAGCATAAAACACCAGTTCATTAGACCCCCATCAGCAAGTGAAGCTTTCGTCATCGTACCAGCATCAGCGAGTTTTACAGAAAGCCTATACCTCAGTTTCTGAAAGTTAGTGGCTTTCGCAACATCTGTGGTCTGCATCCTTCTCAAAGCACTGTTTCTTTCTATTATTATTACTTTGACGTCTGAAATGATCAGTATACGTACATTAGATCATTTATATGTTGTCTTTGTCATTTGTTTATGCTGCAAATGAGTTTTTCTGGTGTGTGAGCAACTGGTGTATGTTACGAAATAATGAATGTAATTGGTGCTGGGGTCAAAAAATAAACGAAATTGATTAATTTGCTTTGTTGGGGTCCTTTTGTTCGTAAGGATTCAGTTTAAGAAAACACTATTTAGTGTTTATGGCCATAAATGTAGAGTGTGTACATTTCGATAATAAACTCACTAGGGAAGCAGAGAATATATATATATATATTTTAATTAAATTATTTTTATTTTTATAATAATACAATTTTTTGGGCAAGGCAAGTTTATTTAATTGGTAATTCAAAGTGCTTTACATAAAATGTACGTTATTTAAAATAATCGTAAAAATAATAACATGCATAAGAAATGAAAACAATAAAAAGTGAAAAATAAAAATTTATTTAAAATTTATTTAAAATGTATTATAAACAAATATGAATACAAGAGAATGAGACCGTGCCAAAGGTATTAAGATATTGTATTTGAGTGGAGATTAATTGTATATTAGGAAATATTATATTCACTATAGTTCACTATAAGAAAGATCAGCATTGACAATTATTTGCAATGGAACGTAAAGCCTGCTCGATGGATGGATGGATGGATGGATGCATCCATCCATCCATCTATCCATCCATCTATTGTCTATCTATCTATCCATCCATCCATCCATCCATCCGCTATCCTTCTATCCATCCATCCATCTATCCATCCATCTATTGTCTATCTATCTATCCATCCATCCATCCATCCATCCGCTATCCTTCTATCCATCCATCCGTCCGTCCATCCATCCGTCTGTCTGCCTGTCTATCTATCTATCTATCTATCTATCTATCTATCTATCTATCTATCTATCTATCTATCGTCTATCTACCTATCCATCCATCCATCCATCTATCTATCGTCTATCTATCCATCTATCTATCCATCCGCTATCTATCCATCCATCCATCCATCTGCTATCCTTCTATCCATCCATCTGTCTGTCTGTCTGTCTGTCTATCGTCTATCTATCTATCCATCCATCTATCTATCATCTATCTATCCATCTATCTATCCATCCGCTATCTGTCTATCCATCCATCCATCCGTCCATCTATCCATCCATCCATCCATCTATTGTCTATCTATCTATCCATCCATCCATCCATCCATCTATCTATCGTCTATCTATCATCTATCTATCGTCTATCTATCCATCTATCCATCCGCTATCCATCTATCCATCCATCCATCCATTCGTCTATCCAGTCCATCTATCTATCTATCTATCTATCTATCTATCTATCTATCTATCTATCTATCTATCTATCTATCTATCCGTCCAGCCATCCATCCATCCATCCATCCATCCATCTATCTATCTATCCATCCATCCATCCATCTGCTATCCATCTATCTATCATCCATCCATCCATCCATCCATCCCTCCATCCATCGCTGTCTATATCTTCCTTCTCTTTTGCTGTTGCTCTGGGTTCTTTCTGTTTATCACTGTCATCTCCCTGCTCTCTGTTAAACATCATCCATAAAATAAAAAAACACTTCAATATATATTCAGTGCTTAAACATCATTCAAATGTTGTCTTTCATAGCAACTCTTATCTTATTCCGAACGCTTTTAGAGTAATTCAGGCGAGTGATCGATCCATAAGTGTCCAGCAGAGGGCAGATGTTTGATGAACTGACACGCACCTGTAGGACAGTGAAAACTCTTCTGGAACTTCCAGTCGATTCTACAGGCTGCATCCGAAAACCTAGGCAGTGACTGTCACGGTTCACGGATCTGTGTGTTCACTCCTGCTGTTTGTGTTGTGTTCTGTAGCTGATCAGATCAGTGGCACCTGTAGCTCGTTCCTGGCACCTATATCTGTCCTGCGTTTGCTGTGTTCAGTGTCAGATCGTTCTGGTATTCATGTCTCGTTATTTCACCAGTTTCCCAGCTCTCTGTTCCTGCGTTTGCGTCCTGCTGTGTTTGGATTACCACCTGGTTGTGTTTGGACTTTTACTGCGCTGGTGGACTTGCCAGTTTGGAGTCTTCATTTCTCTGCTCTCCAGTCCATTGCAGTTCCTTCGCTACCAAGGCCTGCCAAGGACTTATCCTGTGTCAGAAACATCGGACAGCTCTGATTGCTATAGTTTTCTGTTTAGTTTAATAAACTCTTTTACTTGCATTTGGATCCTCGTCTCTGTCTTGTTCATGACATAACGTTCTGACCCTACATGGATCCAGCAAGCATCTCAGAGTTAAGAGACATTTTATCAAGCAGTAATGCATGGATGGAACGTCAAGATGAACAGATCCTGGCTACGGGTCACGCTGTTCAGGCCTTGGTGGCCTCGGAATTAACCTCCCGTTTCCAGCAGTTACAGACTGAGACGGCCCCATCGCCAGCTGCGCCTAACCCATCACCTGTGGTTCCACCCCAGAACTCTGCCGCTCACATCAACGAACCCCGACTGCCTCCTCCATCCGGATATTCAGGTAAGTCCCAATTATGTCGCTCATTTCTAGCCAAGTGTTCCCTGTACATCACCCTTCAGCCATCGTCTTTTCCCACGGAAGAATCCAGAGTGGCTTTTGTGATTACTCTGTTGTCTGGTCGGGCTGCACTCTGGGGCACTGCGGTTTGGGAGCAGAAACACCCGTGCTGCTCATCATTTCAGTCATTTAGTGAGGAACTCAAGAAGGTATTTGATCAGGCGGTATCCGGCAGAGAAGCGACACGAGTTCTGGCAGACCTGCGGCAAGGTAACGGATCAGTTGCCGATTACTCCATTGAATTTCATACATTAGCGGCAGAATGTAACTGGAATGTTGAGGCACAGTGGAACTTCATGTTCCTTCATGGGCTGGCCGACCGTATCCTGAATGAGATCTACGCACTGGAATTACCCACAGCTCTTGATTCTCTGATTGATTTAGCCATCCGAGTGGATTCTCGGCTGCGACTTTGAGACCAACGCGCGCTACAAGCCTTGGTTCCTGAGATGGTGAGTCAGTCTGCTGCTACTTCCAGCGATACGGTCGCCCCCTCGTTCAGTCCTGAGCCCATGCAGGTGGGCAGAGCTTGTCTGTCCGGGGAGGAGAAGTAGAGACGTCGGGTTCACGGACTCTGCTTATATTGTGGAGGGGCGGGACACATCGCCGTTCAATCCCCGGTAAAAGTCAAAGCCCGTCAGTAGGGAAGAGGTTACTGACGGGCAGTCTCGCTTTTGGAAAAACCTCCCTTGTTGCCACTCTCCTTCCTGTTAAACTGCAGTGGACTGGATCTCATCATGCTTGTCAAGCATTAGTAGACTCAGGAGCTGAGGGGAATTTTTTGGACCTCAATCTTGCCCGCAAACTCAAGATTCCGGTGGTCTCACTCACCCACCCGATCTCGGTCAGCGCCCTGGGCGGTCAGTCTCTCCCATCCATCAACCATACTACAGGGCCGGTGAGACTCATCACTTCGGGTAACACGGAGGAGATTCGTTTTCTTATAATAGATTCTCCCACGGCTCCTGTTGTCCTTGGTCATCCCTGGCTCTTGCTTCACAACCCTCACATAAACTGGCGTCAGAATAGTGTATTGTCATGGAGTCAGTACTGTCATGCCTCTTGTTTGTTGTCTGCGTGCTCTTCTGTGTCTTGTTCTGTGTTGCAGGATGAACAGGTGGATCTGTCAAACGAGCCCAGTAAGTACTTGGACCTGAAGGAAGTGTTCAGTAAGTCTCGAGCTGCTTCGCTCCCTCCGCATCGTCCCTATGACTGTGCTATATCCGCCTAAGGGCAGATTATACTCACTTTCCGCTCTGGAAAGGGAGGCCATAGAGAAATATATTTCTGATTCTCTGGCAGCCAAGATCATCCGGCCTTCTTCTTCCCCTGCAGGTGCGGGTTTCTTCTTTGTGGAAAAGAAGGCCGGTTCCCTGCGGCCTTGTATTGACTATCGGGGCTGAATAGCATCACGGTAAAGAATACCTATCCTTTGCCGTTGATGTCTTCAGCCTTCGTAAGACTGCAGGGGTCTTCTTTTTTCACAAAGTTGGACCTTCGGAATGCCTATCATTTGGTCCGCATAAGAGAAGGGGATGAGTGGAAGACCGCCTTTAATACCCCCAGGGGGCACTTTGAATATCTTGTTATGCCGTTCGGGCTTTCCAACTCCCCCGCGGTCTTCCAAGCACTCGTGAATGACGTACTGAGAGACATGGTCGATCAGTTCATATATGTCTACCTGGATGACATATTGATATTTTCTTCATCTCTCCAGGAACATGTTCAGTGCGTCAGGCGAGTGCTTCAGAGGTAGCTAGAGAATGGGCTTTTTGTCAAGGTGGAGAAATGCGTTTTTCATGCACAGTCTGTTCCCTTTTTGGGGCACAATGTGTCGTCCGAGGGAGTTCGCATGGATCCCGCCAAGATTCAGGCTGTGGTAAATTGGCCAACTCCAGATTCCTGCAAAGCCCTGCAGAGGTTTCTGGACTTTGCCAATTTTTACAGGCGTTTCATTCGCAATTACAGCCAGCTAGCCGCCCCTTTGACAGCCTGAACCTCCACCAAAACGGCTTTCAAGTGGTCCAACGCAGCTAACGCTGCGTTTTCCAAACTCAAGAGCCGCTTCGTTTCAGCTCCCATTCTTGTTGCCCCTGACCCTTCTCATCAGTTTGTGGTGGAGGTCAACGCATCAGAGGTGTGGGTTGGCGCGTTTTTTTCTCAGCATTCTTCCACGGACGACAAGATGCATCCTTGCGTGTATTTTTCTCATCGATTGTCTCCCGCCGAATGCAATTATGACATTGGTAATAGAGAGTTGCTGGCAGTCAAGCTCGCCTTGGCGTCATTGGTTGGAGGGTTCGGGGGTGCTCTTTATTGTCTGGACCGACCACAAGAATCTTGAATACATCAGATCTGCCAAAAGGTTAAACTCTAGGCAGGCTCGGTGGGCTTTATTTTTCGGTCGTTTCAATTTTTCCATCTCTTACCGTCCGGGTTCCAAAAACATTAAACCCGATGCCTTATCTCGTGTTTTTGACCAATCTGAGCGCCCGCACTCTCCCGAGCCCATCCTGCCACAGAGTATGGTGGTCTCGATGGTGACTTGAGAGATCGAGTCAAAGGTCCGTATGGCCTTACAAGTGGTAACGCCTCCGCCTGGATTGCTCCAAGGTGGCTTGTCATCCGGGGATCAGTCGAACTTTGTTTCTCGTTAAGCAGTGGTTCTGGTGGCCATCTATGGCTCGTGACATGCGTCATTTTGTATTGGCCTGCTCTGTCTGTGCCAGTTGTAAGACTTCCAATCTCCTTCAACCGCTGTCGGTTCCTTCGAGACCCTGGTCTCACATTGCGCTAGATTTCGTTACGGCCCTCCCTCCATCGCAGGTAACACAGTAGTTTTGACCGTGGTGGACCGGTTCTCGAAGGCAGCCCATTTCATTCCTCTGCCCAAATTACCCTCTGCCAGAGAGACAGCGGTTGCAGTTATTGACCACGTTTTTCGCATTCATGGCCTCCTGATGGATGTGGTTTCTGACAGGGGGCCCCAGTTCGTCTCCAAATTCTGTAAAGAGTTTTGTCATTTATTGGGGGCAAATGTTAGTCTTTCCTCTGGTTTCCATCCTCAGAGTAACGGCCAGACGGAGAGGGCCAACCAAGATTGAGCGTATGTTACGATGTTTGGTTACACAGAACCCGTCCTCTTGGAGTCAGCAGCTCCCATGGGTTGAGTACGCACATAACTCGTTACCAGTGTCATCCACGGGCCTGTCTCCATTTGAGTGTAGCTTAGGATACCAGCCAGCAATTTTTCCGAAAGTATGGAATCCGAAATCGCGGTTCCCTCTGCCCACGCATTTGTTCAGAGGTGTCGACGCATCAGAAGTGGAAAACGTTGGTCAAAAACGTACAGTTACACACAAACTGACCAGCAACCGCAACTTTCAGACGGCTCAACTGTCACTGAATGGACCGCACAGGATTGTGGGATATCAAAGGCAGCGAAGGATACATCTATGCTGCCTTCAAAAATCCATCAGATGAAGGTCTCTCAGGAGGCAGGAATGGGGGAACGTGTCCCCCACACTTTTAATAAAATGTAAACTCATCCCCCGCACTTTTTCCGGGTCTAACCGGTCCTACTCGAGCCGCTCCGAGCGGGATGCAAACCTAGCGCGCTAACAAGGACGCTAAAGACCGCAGCCGCAAACTGCTGTTTTCTATGTGAATATATTTTAAAATGTATTCCTTTGATCAAAGCTGAATTTCCAGCATCATTACTCCAGTCTTCAGTGTCACATGATCCTTCAGAAATCATTCTAATATGATGAAACATTTCTGATTATTATCAATGTTGAAACAAATGTTGAAAAATGTTGTGGAAACCATGATGCATTTTATTTTTCAGGATTCTTTGATGAATAGAAAGAATGAACAGCATTTATTTGCATTTATTACATTTATCTATTAAATTTATTAAAGAATTTATTAAATAGAATTTTTTTGTAACATTATATCTTTTGACAGGTACTGTATATTTTTTGCCTTATTCTATGATCATTTTTTTTACTTTGTATAAAATCCATGGGGACTTAATGCACAAGTGTTTGTAGTACATAAACCAATCATAAAATTGGCATATGCCTAAAATATAGGAAAACAAATATTATAGATATTAGTGGTTATTGTTCAGCAGTGTATTTGATACTGAATTAAAAGCAAGAGATGAGATTAATTCAATTTCAGGAAAAAAAAATGGTATTATACCTGACATTTCTGTCCCCTCACTTCTGAAATGATGGCTATGCCCCTGGCAGGAAGTGAAGCTAACATTGGATTCAGACGTGCCTTGATGCCTTCCTACCTTGAAATGTGTCCTCCGAAGGCAGCATTTCCCAGTTTTCGGAAGCAGCTGTAGTTTGTGAATTGAGGATCTGATGTCAAAGCACATGACCAGAAGTACCAGAACCTGTAGAGAGATTCAAATGATCAGTTATAGACTAGCTCAGGTTTAACAGGTTTAATTTATGGTGTTTTTCCTGCTTAAAATTAAACAATATAACATAATATCAATAAACATTTTCATTAATTTCTAATTTATTTTTTTAAAGTTTGTTGCCTCAAGGCAACACTGTACCACAATGGACAAATTGAAACATTTGACATTTTCATGTAGAAAAATAAATATTTACTGAAAACATCAATTTCTTTAACCAGACACTTGAAAAAAACACATTTATCCAGTTTTTAATGTATTACAAATTTCATATTTACTAAAAAGTAGGCTAACATTTCATATCCAGCTGTTGCCACAATATGTAATTTTTCGGCGCTAGAGGTCGCTTATTCAAAACAAAGGCGTGGCTTGATGACTTGATCTGGCAGAGCTTTTATTCTGCCGCAGTCGAGCGCATCCGCTTCTTCCGCTCATGTGTATGTGTGGTAACGCAGTGCTGTTTTATCATATTAGACACATGTGAGTGTGTTGAAAGTTATGTTATAATGCTACTCTGTGCGTTCGCTCGGCGCTACTATGAGACACTTGTTCCCACTGCAGTGAGCTAGATCAATATTAGGCATGGTAAAACATGGTACTCGCGGTAAATCAAGAAAACGAGATTGAAACAATAAGACTAACTGTGTTGAGCTGTAGAACAATGATTAGTTTTCTGTCCATGAATGATCCAAACCAACACGATCTCACACCCAACTCATCACATATTGACGCTTGGTCAGGACCCTTCAGCGTCACTTTTTAGCGCGTAGAGTACTCTATTGATTTCAGTGAGAAACCTTTGGCGTCATACACAGACGCGTTGGGCTATATTGGGTTATGATTTTGCCACTATGACATGTTGAAGTGTGATTCTCAATTTAACCAGCCAGCATAATTTTATTTACGCTATTTAGACACGTTTCTCTGGTGTTTCCATGGTTTCTACAAAATAAAACCAGAAATCGAGGGTAACGTGGGTATGATGTCATTGATAGGCGACGCATGATCATGGTCCGTGTCCTAGTTAAAATTGTTTATTTCTCTGGATTTAAACATTCTTGGAAACATTTGGGATAATGCAAGTAGACAAGTCAACAAAATATATAACATTGTTCTAGTGGTTTTTGGATATTTTAATCTAAAAATCTTACATATTGTGCCTTTAAGTGCTATAGAAAAAGTGCAGATGTGAATTACTATTCTTTTAAGTGCTTTACAAAATCAGGTGACAAAGAACTAGGCTAATACATCTTTTCATATCATTAAAGGGTAACTAAACCCTAGAACAACTTTTTTTAGTTAATGATCTGCAAGACTGGGGCTTTATTAGTGCTGTTCATTGATTTGAGTAAATGGTTTGACATTTGGGTATAAAGTGTTTTAATTCTACAATATATGGTGTAAAAACGTCTGAGTGCTGCCCTCTTAAGGTTGATTTTGCCACTATGACATGACAATTGAACGTTGTTGCCCATCGTGACGTATGTTGGCTCTTCCAACGGGTCACTACCACACCCCTGGCGCGAGCTCACCACGCCCTTGGCATAGGCTCAGCCCCTAGTATAAAAACATCTTGTTCCGTCAAAACAACTGTAGCGAGTCAGGAGTTGGAATTGCAGTTAGAATTTTAGTATTGAAAATTATCAGGATAGCGTATATTAGCATTTAGTTAGCATAGCAATTTATATAGTTATTTAGATTATTTCGTGTAGCCTAGTTAGTTAATTAGCATAGTTGTTAATGTAGTATTGTTAGAAGTATAGTTAGTTAGTAGTATAGTATTGCATCAGTTAGGATAGCTTCAAATTAGCGTAATTTTTAGGATTAGCTAATTACAGTGGTTAGAATGGGACGTAGGTGTAGTGTTGCTGGTTGCAACAGCACTACTGGACTGCATAGCTTTCCAGCAGACTTGGAAATTAGGCGCCAGTGGTTGCATGCACTTGACCTGGAAGTGCGTGAGTGCTGGAGTGTGCAACCTGCATTTTACGCGGGATTGTTTCTCCAACGCAATGGAGGTGGAAATGGGCTTCTCCAAACAGCTCGCGCGTGCATGGACTCCACCACCGCAGCGGCGTCTTGAGGTGAGTGAGCATATATTTTTAATCACGATTTATGTTCCTTCCTATTAATCAAATCAAATCACCTTTATTTATATAGCGCTTTTTACAATGCCAATTGTTTCAAAGCAGCTTCACAGTGGTAACAGGAAAATAATGCAACGGAATTTGATTCGGCTGTACAGCCGCTCTGGTGAAAACGGTGATGTCATCCAGCTCATTTCAATTATCATATAGTGTCAATGCGGGCAGATCAGTAATATAGTTGAAATTTAAGTGTCCCCAACTGAGCAAGCCAAAGGCGACGGTGGCAACTAATCAACTATTAAGCTAAAGTTAATTCATCAGTTTGTCATGTTGCTAAGTTAGGTAAAGTATGCTAAACGTTAGCTTCAGCTACTCCTGACACCGGGCTAACGCGCTAATGGGGTCTGCTGAGGTGTTAAAGTTACCCTTTAATACCAATAACAAAACAGACATGTTCTCTTACTGTCTCGTTACAACATCTTCTCAATGCAAACACACCTGTCTCTTGTCTGGGGCCATGATGAAATTTAGATGCTGACAGTGTTAAAATCTTAATTATAAAACGGATATTTCCGGACCTTGATTCTGATTGGTTGTGCCACGTTCGAAGCCGATATAAATTTGTTAATTAATTTGAATTGCAGCGGTAGGTTCCATTTATATAAAAAGATTTTCCACACAAACATGTCCTCGTTCTCATCAAACGCGAAACTCGCGCCAAATATGACGCTTATTTATGGACGTATGTGGGGGCGTGGTTAAGGTTGATATTTTAAATATATATATATATATATATATATATATATATATATATATATATATATAAAATACAAACTCTGTTGTAAGGCACTAAGACTTCACACATTTAGTGCTGTGTTGATTAAACTCCTAATTTTGACTGCGGGGGGAAAAAAACATTGGCAAATGGGCATAACATTTTCATATTTTATAAATAGAAAAACGACTCTTATGTTTGACTTGGAGCAGAACGTCTCAAAAGCTGATTGGCCAGTGAGAGACTCGCCCTCTCGCCTGTTCCATTTATGAACAACAGGGGCGCCGCATAACTTGCATTTATTTTATTTGTATATAATGAGCCTGTACACGACAGATACAATGTTAAATAAAACAAATAAAACACAATGTTAAATTCACTAGTATGGGATTTTTTTATGAGAAACATGTTGTTATTAAATGTAACAGCATCGACACATATCGCCTGACATGAAGTCCCCCCTTGTACCGGAAGTGGTAGTTCTCCTCCATTCATGTGATGTCGCCTGTGATCTTGGAGAGAGCTTTAGCGCTATAGTTCCTCAGCAAGAGGATACATATAGTTTTTTTTTAAATTTTTAATACATATATATATAAAATCTCTCCGTCCCCTGTACGTCCAGATTAAACATGCTGCGAGTGAGATCTGTCATCTGTCAGTATTGGAAAGGGTATGTATGCGATTTCACATAGACTCACAGATGACTTTCACTCTGAGATAGTCTTCTGAAGCATATTTAACATGTCACCATGTGCATTGAAAAATACTAATCGTGTGCTTATTATATGATTTGAATAAGCGTTAGAAGTTAGCATTTTACGTGCAAGTAGACTGTGTTATGTAATGGCTCATGAAACCTGTCCTCCCACTGTTAGGCTGAGATCTGGTTGCACAAGTGTCTCTTATTGTTTTGACTGTAGCTCCAGCTATTCATAAGCATAATACACATAATGAGACACTGTACAAAGGAAACATTGCAGCCTCACTGAGTATGCATGTTTTTACAGGTGTAAGGTTCATTTCAATATAGTAATATTATTAAATATACACACATGATCCTTTAAATTATTCTAATATGATGAATTGATACTCGGTTATTATCAATGTTAGAAACAGTTGTGCTGCTTAATATTTTTTGGGAACCTGTGATACTTTTTTCAGGATTTATTGATGAGTAAAAGTTAAAAAGAACAGCATTTATTCAAAATAGAAATCTTTTCTAACAATATAAATCTTTACTATCACTTTTTATCAATTTAACACATCCTTGCTGAATATGAGTATTAATTTCTTTAAAAAAAAAAAAAAAAAAAGATTACTGACCCCAAGCTTTTGAATGGTAGTGTATATTGTTACAAAATGTTTCTATTTTAAATAAATGCTGTTTTTTTTTTTTTTAAACATTTTATTCATCAAAGAATCTTGAAAAAATATCACAGGTTATAAAAAAAATATTAAGCAGCACAACTGTTTCCAACATTGATAATAAATCATCATATTAGAATGATTTCTGAAGGATCATGTGACACTGAAGACTGGAGTAATGATGCTGGAAATTCAGCTTTGATCACAGGAATAAATTACATTTTAAATTATAATAATATTTCATAATATTACTGGGGGTTTTTTTCTGTATTTTTGATTAAATAAATGCAGGCTTGAAGAGCAAAAAAGATTTCTTTCAAAAACATTACAAACTTTTGACCGGTACTCTATACTTAGAAATTAGTAATGCATTCATATTTTGTTTATTTCAAGGAGGGTTGTAATAAGTTTTTAGCATAGTGATATTATTTAAAACACTATTTATTATTTAATAAATAAGCAGCTTTCTATCATCTGGATGCATTAAAGACTAAAGTGACCCAATTGTCTCTTGTTATGGATTTACAACAGGTTATTCTTGCAGCCATTCTGTCTGGATGACTTTATATAAGTTACTGATTGAGAGGCTTGTGTTTTGCGTGACTAAACCAGACTAAAGAAAAAGCTTCATTGAGAAATATTGAAGAGTAACCACCTGTTGTTTCTCTGCAGGTTCAAGACCTTCCCGTGTGCAGCTGTGGAGGTGAAGAACGAGCCCGTGCTTGGGTTTAAAGAGGGCAGTAAAGAGAGATCAGAACTGGAGGAGGTGAAACACACACACACACACACACATCATACACACTGACTCGGACGTCCTGATACACTGAAGCTGCGTATCTAAATGTCTCTGTTTTACTTTGATCATCAGGCATTACAAAACCTGAAGGGAAAGACAGAAGAGATTCCCTGTGTGATTGGAAATGAAGAAGTGTGGACCAAAGATATCAGATACCAGCTGTCTGTGAGTTAATCATTTCTCTGCTTTCTGTACGAACATGTGCTCTGTAGCTCTTTTACAGTGAAATCATCATCAGTGCCTCTGGAGTTCATCACAGCATGAAATATTATGTTTATTATTAATATTGTGCCATGCACAACATACATAGCCACGATAGCTGCATGTTTTTGATAGCTGCAACTATATTCTCCTTTTTTCCTCTTTTGTAAGTTACTTTTGATAAACATATTTGCTAAATGCATAAATATTTTCTCATAATAAAATAATTTCAACTTAAATCAACATTTAAGGTCCAATTATCATATTATTAATATTATTGTTGTTGTTGTTGTGTTATTATTTGTTGTGTTATTATTATTATTATATTTTTTTCAATGTTGTACTTGAAATAAAATAATTTCAACTTAAATCAATATTTAAGGTCCTTTTTTTATTATTATAATTTTTATATTTGTCTATTTTACACTTGAAATAAAAAAAAATAAACTTAAATTTTATTATATTTTTTCAATGTTGTACTTTAAATAATATAATTTCAACTTAAATCGATATTTAGGTCCATTTTTTTATTATTATTATATTTTTTGTATGTTGGACTTTTAAATAATATAATTTCAACTTAAATCAATATTTAAGGTCCATTTATTATTATTATTATAATTATATATTTTTTTCAATGTTGTACTTTAAATAAACCTCTCTCTCTACCTCCAAACAATCACAGGACAGTGTTTTGGAATTTGTTACATCTTGTGTAAAGTTATTGTTCTGTTAAATCATATTCAGTGTGATATTAGTTTAGTGAGTGATATTATATTAATCAGTTCATTTTTTTCTTCATAGCCCTTCAACCACTCTCACAAAGTGTCCAAGTTCTGCTATGCTGATAAGGTACAGTATGCTTTTAGTGTAAATTATAACATTAAAACGAGGAAATACTGCAAATGTATATGAGAGATTTCATTGAACACCTCACTTGGTTTTATTTTGCTTCATCATTTGGTCTGGTTTGTGTCTTTAGGAGCTGATAAATAAAGCCATTGAGGCCTCGGTAGCTGCTCGGAGGGAATGGGATCTTAAACCGGTTGCAGATCGAGCCCAGGTCTTCTTCAAAGCTGCTGACATCCTCAGTGGACCCAAGAGGGCAGAAATTCTGGCCAAGACCATGATCGGACAGGTACGTCTTCACAAACATTTAGGCCCTGTTTACACCTGGTATTAAGATGCGTTTTGGTCGATCGGATCACAAGTGGACGACACTAAAAACAGGTGTAAACGGGGTCTAAAACGTTTTGAGCTTGTCCACTTTTGACCACTTCCAGAGGTAGTCGAAAACGCTTTGCTCTCATAGTGTAAACGCTCATGTGGTCAAATGCATTCGAACAGCCACAAAAGACCGTCTACTCTCCGCCTACTGACCTCACACGAAAACATTATGGGAAGAGTGCTAGCCAGACGGGATTTAAACTTTGTCAGCTGGAGACCCAAGTTTGGTTTGAAAATGAAAAATGTACCAAGTACAATGTTCTCTCACCATTCCTGATTTCTAACACACACTCACAGTGTTCAGCTGGTCTTGCGGCTGTTTTTTTGTCATCTCAGGTCGCATTCATATGTAAATTGTGCAAGCTTATTTCGTCCAATAGATGGAAAGATCTGAAAAAGCCCATACATTTACCCGCCCATAGACCCTCCCCTCGAAGAAATCAGGACAGAAGTGGTTGAAAGTGGACAAAAGAGACGGATTAAAACACCAGGTGTAAACGGGAATGTGTCTCCCTCATTTACTTGTGATCCGGTCGACTAAAAAGCATCTTAATACCAGGTGTAAACAGGGCCAAACTGAGACCTTTGCACATTTGGAGCCTGTTGCTACTTGATCACAAGTTGTCTGATGTTAACTAGTCTGTTACACATTAGATTATGTATGCTGGCTTTCCATTAATCCTGATGTTCTTTGCTCCATGTCTCAGGGTAAGACTGTGATCCAGGCTGAGATTGACGCTGCTGCAGAACTCATCGACTTCTTCAGGTTCAATGCCAAACATGCGATCGAGCTGGAACACCAGCAGCCATTGGACAGTGATGGAAGTACCAACACCATGCTGTACCGTGGATTGGAGGTGAGTTCCCTACTGTGGCGTTTCCTAAATAATCAGATAATTACGTAACAGGTTTATTTGCGCAAGCCGTGATTGGGTATTGACTTGAATTTTACTTGTTTCAGGGATTTGTAGCTGCTGTTGCGCCATTCAACTTCACAGCGATTGGTGGAAACCTTTCCGGCACCCCTGCGATCATGGTTAGATGTCAAGTCATCTTTATTTATGTAGCGCTTTATACAATACCGATTGTTTCAAAGCAGCTTCAGAGTAATAAACAACAAATAAATAGTGTTATTGTTGCAAAATTCTTTGATTATGAAATTAATTTCAGCTGTAAAGCAGCTCTAAAAAGACAATAGTGTCATTATTCAGCTCAGTGTTGATTCAGTTCAATAACAGAGAAAAGTTCCTCAATTATTAAACAAGTTCAGTTCTGCTATAAGCAGCTCTGCAGAAGGCAATGCTGTCATTATCTAGTTTTGATCTCATCCAATGGTGTCAGTGCAGTCAAATTTATAATATTGAATATGAATCATCTTTTAAACATTACCTATATTAAAATCAATTTGCAGTGACATGCACTGTGTTTTTGTTCATTTCTAACACTGACTTCATCACAAATATGCGTTCAGGGTAACGTGGTGTTGTGGAAACCCAGTGACACGGCCATGTCCGCCAGCTACGCCGTCTATAAGATCATGAGAGAGTCTGGATTGCCACCCAATATCATCCAGTTTGTCCCAGCTGACGGTCCAGTGTTTGGAGACGCCATCACGTCCTCTAAGCACCTGGCTGGCATTAACTTCACTGGCAGCGTCCCGTACGTCTCTTTCTGTCCTTGTTGACTTGATCATACAGTATGCAATGTGATTGCGTTACTCTTATCTTTAGTATAACGTTCTGTCTGGGTTAAAGTTTGTCAGACTGTGCGTTCTTGCAGTGCAAAGGGAAAGTTTAAACCCCTTGGATGTTTTGCATGGTTGAAATCTGTTCAAAAGTTTGTGTTCAGTAATATTTTTTGTTTTTATGCTCATCAAAGCTGCATTTATGATTATTATCAATATTGAAAACAGTTGTATTTTTGTGAAAACCATGTATTTTTTAAGATTCTTTGAATAGAAAATTCAGCATTTATTTAAAAAGAGATCTTTTGCAACATTATAAATATCTTTACTGTCATTTTTGACCAATTTAATGCATCCTTGCCAAATACATTAATATATTTACTTTTGAACAGTTGTGTAATGAAGGATGATTGATAACTTGACAACACAAACAAGACTTGCTATAAAAAAACCCTTGTATATGATTTTTCTAGATGTAGACCATGCCTAGTTAAAAATGTTTTTATATCGCTCCGATCTGACTTTCCTGTATCATCTCCAGAACCTTTAAATGGTTATGGAAGCAGGTCGCCCAGAATCTGGATATCTACAGGAATTTCCCTCGTGTCGCTGGAGGTTCGTGTTTTCCGTTGCATTTAGAATTAAATTCTAATGATGTGTAAGATTTAAAATTCTAAAAAAAAAAACCATACCTGTTTCTCATGTATGTTTTAGAATGCGGTGGCAAGAACTTCCACTTTGTGCACAAGTCCGCAGACGTTCACAGCGTGGTGACCGGCACCATCCGCTCAGCGTTTGAGTACGGAGGACAGAAGTGTTCGGCCTGCTCCAGGATGTACGTACCAGACTCACTGTGGCCTCGGATCAAACAGGGACTCCTGGATGTGCACAAAAAGATCAAATTAGGAGACGTAAGTAGAAGAGTTACTGGCGGCCTTTGAAATTTCAGCAAATCGGGGTTGAACGTTTTTATGGCTGCACACCTAAAGTCCAAAATTGTTCATGTGACATTTTTATGTGGTTTCACTTCACAGCCAGTCGAAGATTTTGGCACTTTCTTCTCAGCAGTTATCGATGAGAAGGTACAAACCAGCTACCTATTTAACCAATAACAAAGACAGTAAATGTATGGCGTTTTCTGGTCAAAGTATTAAACATAATGTCATTCCCAAGTCCTTCTCCAGGATCAAGGGATGGCTGGAACATGCCAAATCCTCTCCACATCTGAAGATCATCGCTGGAGGAAACTGTGATGATAAAAAAGGATATTTTGTGGAACCCACCATCATTGAAACCACCGACGCACAGGCGAAAATCATGAATGAGGTATAAAAATTGTTGCATGCAAGAGTGTTTTTCAGTGAAGGCTCAGTGGCTCAGACCTTTGTTTGGTTTTTGAGCAGGATTTCACTCACACACACAGGCTTAGGACGGTGAATGGGTGGACTTTGGTTTGTTTAGATAAAGCGATCCCTTCCATTTAACGCTTCTCTTCACAAACGGATGGTCTCAGCTGATCCAGTGACCACCCACAGTCACCCGGATCTAGATATTAAGAGCATCCAATTATATCACCTATTTGCTTTAATTGATTACTTAACATTATAATCAAGTTTTGATTTAAAGGAATATTACAGGTTAAATTATATTCTCTATATCAGTGTCAGTGTTTCTGAACTCCCTGAAACGCCTCCATTAGTCTTGAGTTTTCTTCCGTGAACGAACACATCACAATATTCCTCATTTAAATAATTCATACGCAGAATAAAGGGGCGGGGCCTGGTTGAGTTAGTTAGTTAGTTAGTAGTGTGTTGAAATTGGCGGTTATGGTAAGGGGCAGGTCATTTCCCAAACACACTGGAAGCGCTTGACCAATCACAACACACTGATCCAGCCGACCAATCAGAGGACAGGCTGCTTTTCAGAAGGAGGGGCTTCATAGAGACAGGAACTAAACAGAGCGTTACTGACAGACTGGGAAGAGAGGAGCTGCAACAATGGAGAATATGGGAAAATATGTGTTTGTGAACATTTCAAGCATACCTATTTAAGTAGAGCCCAAAAACAACATCAAGACTATGAAAATGGCATAATAGATCCTCTTTAATTGACTAGTAATGTTTTTAAAATTGAAATATAATTGATAAAAATAATTGAAAAGTGAAATATAAGTCAAAAACATTGAATATAAAACATCTCATATTTATTCTTTGCTTTTTCAGGAGATCTTCGGGCCTGTCCTGGCAGTTTACGTTTACCCTGAATCTGACTACAAGAAGGTCCTGCACTTAATAGACAACACTTCTCCATATGCCCTGACAGGAGCCGTCTTTGCCCAAGACAAGTGAGTGCTGCACCATGTCATTAGATTGAGTTAGTATGCAAATTATATCCATTAAGCAACCCAGATCAGCTTTTTCAAAAAACATCCTCCGTTTTGGAGGATGTCCAGACACTCATATCTCTGCACTGGATATCTTTAACATCAGTGTTCGAATTGAGGGGGGGCTGGGGGTCCCAGACCTCCCATAAACATTAAGGGACCCCCCATAAGGGCCAAAAAATGACCTTGGGGGGTCCCCTGGTTATACATTAAAACTAATACTAGAAACATAATATATAACAATAAAACGTTTTTTAAACAAATTGTTCTGCTGCCGCTCCCAATTTCATAAGAAGCTACTCCAAATTAGATTTGTGTCTGAAAAACACGCTCAAGTGCGCCACACACTGTTTTCTGAAGGAATTTACAGACATCAACGTCGCTCTGTGACACTGGCAGAGTGGATCCTGATTTTCACCTCACGGTGATGGTGAGTAGGTCCGGACCTCGGTATTTTTCCAAGGTGTATTAATAAAGGTTGTGAAATAACTGCCTAATATTAACTCTACTTTGGTGCTGCACGGATATATTGCACAACGCCAAGATAAGCGGCCTTCTCATCTGAGCTGTCAGCGGTCTATCATCGCGCATTAATATCTAAATGTTTGAGATGATCAAATCAAAGTAGGCGGGCTTTATGATCACAGAAGCTGCTGAAAGCTGATCATGAATTCCAGTGCGATGCTTTGGTCATAAATTGCGCAATAAACTCTCAACATTTAATATTTGTCAGCTGTTTTACAATAGAAACTTTAAACGACTAACAGAAATGTTTAGGGATGCAAACTAATAGCTAAACATTTAATTTCACTATTTTTATATTAAAATCTTAAAATGCACATATTTACACCAGGGGAATCAAAATTTTGAATTTATGAAAATGTTGAAGCCCTGATGGTATGATTGTTTGCTGTACCTAATTTATGCACAGAGTAAATGCTCAGCTGCAGAAACATGTTCTGAAACTCAAAAAAAAAATAAGTAAATAAAAAAAATATATATTATTATGTCGTGAGGTTTTTTGCGGGCGGGCGGGCGGGGGGTGGGGGGGAGTTGAGCTTTGACACAATTTGAACACTGCTTAATATACATTTATAATCTAACTGTTTGTTTCAGGGCTGTTACTGATGAGGCAGGAAAGGTCTTGAGAAACGCTGCTGGAAACTATTACATCAATGACAAATCTACAGGATCCATCGTGGCCCAGCAGCCATTTGGTGGCGCCAGAGCATCAGGTAAAACCAAACGAAGGAATGATCCATATGCAGTCAAGTTAAGCTCTTGAGACTGAATCAGTGGCAAAATTTAAAGTCAAAATAATTGACTTCTTCATCAAAAACCTAAAGTCCATAGGACCAGGCAATAAGCATAAAAAACACACTCTTTAAAAAGTATTCATAGTTTTCACGTGATGTCACACATAGAGAGCAAAACAAGGCTTTCCTCCATTGACCGCCAGTCATTTTTACCAGCTTTGTAGTAAGTATTAATGTAGTAAGACAGTGATGGTAAGAGACCAAATTCAATATACACCTTATTGATTATGCATTCTTTGTACAGGCAAGCAGATGAACACAATATAAATGTAACACAAGGTTTCTCGTTAAGCGTTTTTTCCAATGAAAACCATTATAAAGAAATGCATTGCGTTCTTATTCTGGGCTCATCTGCTCGCCTTTATATAGTATGCAGAAATGAATTTGATCTTTTAATATCACTGTTTTAGTACATTAAGACACTTTAAGGGTGGGGTGCACTGTTCACCCTCCGCCTGTGGGTAGTTAATCTGTGTTTAAAATTAAGTGTTGCACCACAACTCGATTTAAAATAAAACCCATATCAACAAATCCTTGACTAGCGTTAAACTTTGCTCAATTTAACCCTTATTGGTGCAACCCACCCTAAGTGTTTTTCACGTTAAGCGTTTTAGAACGTCCCTCTGTTTTTAGTGATTGAAATACTGCAGCAGGTGCTCTATATGGGTCACAAGTGCCCAAAACATGCATCTTGTTCACATGTTTTCGTTTTTAAGATGGAAAATTGACAGGCTTGTGCTGCAGTTCTATGGCTGTTTTGCCCTCCAGGCCTCCGTGACAGTCACGTGACTGAAAACTACGAATAGCTAAAAGACTTAAACATTATACATGTTGGCATTAGACTAGTGTGATTAAAATCCCTTAATGTCCTTATCTGTGCAAATGTATATGCAGTATTTAATCTTCAATCTCATTACTACAGAAGCTTGCTTTCACCACAGAATAAAAAATGACTTTTTATCTCAAAATTATGACTTTTTTTTTCTCGCAATTGCGAGTTTACATCTTGCAATTATGACTTAAGACTTTGTTAAAAATTGTGAGATATAAACTTGCAATTGCATTTTAATTTTTGTTATCTCACAATTTAACAAAAAGTCATAAGTCATAATTGCAAGATGTAAACTCGCAATTGCGAGAAAAAGTCATAATTTTGAGATAAAAAGTCATTTTTTTATTCTGTGGCGGAAACAAGCTTCCATATTAGTGCTGTCAAATCGATTAATCGCGATTTTAATCTCATACAAAATAAAAGTTTGTGTTTGCATAGTGTGTGTGTGTGTGTACTGTATATAATTATTATGTGTATATATAAATACACACACATGTATATATTTAAGAAATATCTGCATGTATGTATTGTGTGTGTGTGTGTGTGTGTATATATATATTTATATCATTTATTTTATATATAAATATTTTTTTTTTAAATATATACGTGTGTGTGTATATTATTTTGGATGCGATTAATCGTGATTAATCGATTTGACAGCACTATCCACTTATTCCAAGTAAACCCAGTAACTTTTGCACAATACATACAATGATACTAGAAATGAATTACATCAGTATTGCTTAACGAGAAGTTAATTCAGCTTGAAAAGTAGTTCTAACTCAAATAAACAGGTTTTTGCTGAATAATTCAAGCGTTTTAGTAAAAATATTAACTTGATCATGTTTTCAGGCACCAACGACAAGCCTGGTGGCCCACACTACGTCCTCCGATGGACGTCCCCACAGGTGGTCAAGCAGACTAACGTGCCGCTTACAGAATGGAAATATCCCTACATGGGCTAAGAGATCATGACCGTACCGCCCTGAACCCTGAATCCCTCCATCAAGACTCATAACGCAATCAAACCCCTTCTTAATCGTCCCATCGTGCTGAAAACACAGTCGAGAGGGCCATTAGACTGTTAGAACAAAACAAACGCCCTCTGCTGGTGCAGCCTTCATCATGCAAACCTGCGGGAAACCAGCTGGTGTGAATGTACTCAAGGAATCTCTGCCTCTGCTGCCTCTTCACTGCATTAATATGAAGAGATACTGAATTCAAACAAACCTGGGAAATGCACTGAAACGTTTCACTTTAATCATTTCACTGTGTGATTTATCTTTCAAAATTAACTATATCCAGAGAAATCTATTGTTTTATAATTGTCGAATAAGTGGAAGGAAACACAGTTTCCATGTCATTCATTGTTACATTCATACTGATGCGATCTTCCGTGTGAAATTTAAATTATTAGAATTCCGTGCTGTTCTAATTTAAATCTGTAGCATTCTAATATCATTTACATGTAAATATCTGAGAATTTACTGTGCCTCAATAAACACATGGTGTGGATGGTGGATTTATTTGTGATTTTGCACCTTTAGAATAAGATATTCAGGGCCTTAAAGGGATAGTTCACCCAAAAATGAAAATTACCCCATGATTTACTCACCTTCAAGCCATCCTAGGTGTATATGACATTCTTCTTTCAGACGAATACAATCGGAGTTATATTAATAAATATCCTGTCTTTTCCAAGCATTGTAATGGCAGTGAATGGCTGCCCAAAATTTGAAGCTCATAAAAGTGCATCCATCCATTATAAACGTACTCCACACGGCTCCGGGTGGTTAATAAAAACCTTCTGAAGTGTTTGTGTGAGAAAAAAAATCCATATTTAACATGTTATAAAGTAAAATATCTAGCTTCTGGTGGACTGTCTTCCGTATTCAGCTTATGCAGAAAGTGTAACGCCTCTCGCAGTTCAAAATGCTTACGCTACGTCCGACCTCATAGTTACGCTTTCTTCGTAAATTGAATACGGAAGGCGGTCCGCTAGATAATTTACTTTATAAAGTTTTAAATATGGATATTTTTCTTACACAAACTTATCGATTCGCTTCAGAAGGCCTTTATTAACCCCGTGTGGAGCACTTTTATAATGGATGGATGCACTTTTTGGGCTTCAAATTTTGGGCTGCCATTATAAAGCTTGGATTAGCCAGGATATTTTTTTATGTAACTCCGATTGTATTCGTCTGAAGAATGATAAGAAGAATGTCATACACACCTAGGATGGCTTGAGGGTGAGTAAATCATGGGCTAATTTTCATTTTTGGGTGAACTATCCCTGTAATACAGATACTATCTGCTATTTTTCCTATTCGGACTTGCTGCTGACACCTTGAATGTTCAAGCAGTGTTTTATGGCTATATTGTTTTGCAGTGCTGCTGTTCACAAAGACCTCAGATTTATGACACTTTCACACCTAGAATAAGGCTTGAGTGAAGATATTTAACACATCATAAAGTTATGTGTAGACTTCCAAACCGACTACAATACCAGCCAAAAATATGATTTAAAGGTGCCAAACGGCCAGTGTTATTTTAGTAATATTATACTATTATAGTGCTTATTAATCTTTTGCATATTGTAGGTCTGCCTTACATGGTTCTCACACACTTCTTCACACCTGCTTTATGACCTGAAGTGCACAATAAGCAAAAGAACTAATGAAATGATTCCTTGTCATCGAGTTACTCTTATATAACAGTTGTTTGTGCCTCTGCTTTTCTTTATTTGTGTTAGAATCAACTACCAAGCAAACCGAGTGTTTTATTTGTGTTCGGTCACCTCTGGTTCCTGGCTCCCACAGTAACACATTCTCACATCAAAGGAGTGTGGCACACTTCAGACAGACGCTTTATGGAGATATGGCTGTGGAGGCACACTTCTTTACACAGTAAACTCAAGAGGGCTATGTGAAGGCCTGAGAACGCAGTCTCTTTCCTCTCTCATGCTGCCAGTTCCTCTTTACACATTTTATGACGAGAAAACCCACCCAAGTGTGAATAATTACGTCACTCTAGAGAATGAAGCATGCCGGATTCCTCATTACAGGAATTCATTTGCATTGGAATGTTTTATTTAAACTTTGCTGTATTTATAACTTTATATATGTGACGCCGGAACACAAAACCAGTCATAAGTCGCACGGGTATATTTGTGGCTATAGCCAACAATACATTGTATGGATCAAAATTATCCATTTTTCTTTTATGCCAAAAATCATTAGCATATTAAGTAAAGATATTTTGTAAATTTCCTATCGTAAATACATCAAAAATATATTATTATTAGTAATATGCATTGCTAAGGACTTCATTTGGACAACTTTAAAGGCGATTTTTTTCAATATTTAGATTTTTTTGCATCCTCAGATTCCAGATTTTCAAATAGTTGTATCTCAAATTTTTTATATATGCAATTTGCTCCTCAGGACTCTGACATTATGTTGTCAGTGAACTTTTAAGCATATCATATTCAATAAACTTATTTAGGAGTATGTTAAATTAAATGCATTTAGTATTAATTACTAATTGCACTTAAGTGTGTCTGAGAACCTTGTAAGGCAGACCTACGATATGCAAAATATTAATAAGCAGTATAATATTACTAAAATAACACTGGCTGTTTGGCACTTTTAAATCATGCTTTTGGCTGGTATTGTAGTCTGTTTGGAAGTCTTCTATATTATAAAAATACTCTCTAAAAAAATGCTGGGTTGTTTCAAGCCATGTTTGGTTCAAATATGGACAAATCCAGCCAAAATTTGAAAACAACCCAGCATTTTTTAGAATGTATCTGGTAAATATATATATATATATATATTCAAGTTATGACCTTGTTTGAAAAAAAAAGAAAAAAAACATAAACCAAAATATGTGTAATTTTAGTT